>OMLI01059508.1:0-14863 GCA_900302605.1 Rondeletia loricata
GCGTCGCCCTACGCACAGTTACATTTTGGAGAGGTGCACGTAAGCTACGGCGGCAGCCTCTGCGGGCTACGCCGGCACCGGAAGGACCTACGGCGTAGCTACGCCATTGTTTCGATGCAGAAGTATAAATTACACTTAACACCCAACAGAGTGGACCCGGTGAATATTTAAAGCTACTGGGGGAACTGGTGTCTTGCTGGTGGTTTTCGGTTATTTGTTATACCTGATGTATGGGCTCAGGAGTATTTTCATTGTTTCAATTTGACCAACAAGTGGTCTGTCACGGATCCATTACATACACCTTTTGTAATCTTTGCAACTGTTTTCATTTAGCTCAGATCTAATAGAATATAATTTTGTATTTATACACTTGCTTTTTTATATTCTGACCCTCATTCACAAAACCTGTTTTCCCCCGTTCAGTTACACGCTCCTAACCCAAGCCAAACAAGAGAACGTGGCCAAAAAGAGCCCAGGCAATACTGCGGAAACCACACATGAGAATAAACACAGAAACGGCGAGATTGAGAGCAGCTTAACCTACCTCAATACTCCTCCAGTTCTTCAACTAGAATCTAAGATGATTATATGATTTTCTATACAATTAATACATGTGGCTTTTGTGTTCTAAGTGAGGAAACATCACCATGTATTAATGCATATTAGCATACAAGTGCATGGGGTGTCAGAATGCTTTATATCCCAGCATCTCTAAACTGAAACTGTAGAGAGATGCGGGATCACAACAGTTATGAGGTTCTTGGAGGTGGAGGGGGAAGAAACTGTAGAGAGATGCGGGATCACAACAGTTATGAGGTTCTTGGAGGTGGAGGGGGAAGACCTTTGAAGAGTCAGTGAGTCTAGTGGTATGGCTGGCTCCCATTGTAATCACTGTCTATGTCGGCACCCCAGGATGTCGTTCTCGTCCAACCTAAACCACTACGGCATGGTGCACATGGCCAACGTGAGTGACGTTCTACTTGACACCTCCTTTACTCCACCTTGCCAGCGTATGGGAGCCATGGTCTCTTTCCGCACCTTCCAAGAGTTTACCAGGTCAGCCCTTTTTTATATTGGCATAAACTTGGATATATTTGTTAGGTTGGTTAATTGTTTTGTTGGTGCTGCTCTGGATTTTTCTACCCAGAGAAAAAGGTTGCAATTTACAACTGCGATGAAATTGCATAAATAGTCGCACGTGTAATGCAGGCCTAACTATGATTTGCCACCTCTACAGGAACATTATGGAAGTGTTGAGCTGCTTCTCTGACTCTCCTCCCCCAAGTCCCACCTTCCCAGAGGGAGGTAATCCTGTCCTGTACGGGGAAGAGGACACCAAGGTGACAATAGGAACAGAGACTTGTATTCAGATATTTCATGCAAACTATACTATATACTATTACTAAAAGTAATAATTATACACAGGATTGTCATTTACCGGTATGACTGTGTTCCTTGGAATGACGTGGGTTTGTTTTGTCGCCCAGAGTTCCCAGGACGAGCCTATCCACATTCTGAACGTGGCTATAAAGACTGACAGTGACATTGATGATGATGGCCTGGCAGCCATGTTCCGGGAGTTCACTCAGTCAAAGGTTAGAGTGGTCTTCAACATAGCCTCCATTTCTCTTACTTTCAGTAGAGAGAATTAAAGGTTTGAGATGGCTCCGAGAGATCCTCTCCTCCTGACATTTTTGTTTATTTTGAATCCCAGAAATCCCTGCTGTTTGAACATGGCATCCGCAGGCTGACTTTCCTAGTGGCTCAGAAGGTGAGGATCCCGGCTCATGTTTTCCAAGTTAACTACCTGTTTCCTCAGCTGCTGCCCTGCCTATCACCAATTCTCTTAATCTGAATAACACGTATCCAAGATTTCTCAAATGATATATCAATCCTCTGTTTTTTTTGAAGAAGTAATTGTTTTTGGTAATTTGTTTTATATGAAATGGCATTATTGTGGTAATTTTCATAATTTAAGATAATTTACATCTCAAATTTGGCAGTTTTTTCCTCTTTCAATCCCTTATTCCCTGCGCTCCTCATTCTATCTTTCTCTCTGTATCCCTTTCTGTATGTCTTGCTTTTGCTGTGTTTTTGATGGCAGGATTTCAGGAAGCAGGTCAACTGTGAGGTGGACCAAAGGTTTCATGTAAGTAGAGGAAGACTATGGGAATGAGGACAGATGGCTTGTTTTTCAGTTTGTAATCTTGCAATGTTCATTTTTTCCCCAAAGCACCTTGCAGTACCATGAGTGCATATATATTTTAGAACGGATAGCCCCGGTAGGAATCAAACCCCTAATCCTGGCAGTGTTGGTGATATGCTTTGCCTATTGAGTTGTACGGGACCACATTTATTTACCCAGGTTTGACCCATTATCACACCCATTAGCTTTTAGATGAGGATGATAATGACAGGATTAGATTTGGGGAAATATCCGGGTGTGTCCCCTTTGCCATCATGTTGACAATAGGCCTTTGATTTTCTTTTGACAGGACAACAGCATCTGATGAGAGCTAATCACTCTCATTGGTGTCACCGTCATTATGTGGCCCTTGTCACATAGACTGGTTTTCCATAGCTCTGGAATTGGCCTTCTCACGTTCTACACCATTCCGTATGCTCACACTAAAATACGTTTCTCAGTTCACTATAGAGTGGAGTGTGAATATGATGCACAATCAAAGCATCAAATCATGGCTGTGGAGGTTTGCAGTGTGTGTACAATTGCCGTTCTCTTGTATGGGGGGGGTTATTCATTAGTGTGGTGAGTGGTGCTGTATATATCGCCTGTTACCATTTCCATTTTAGCACGCTGTTTGAGTGAATACACCGTGATTCCCTGAGAGATAAACTACAGCAGTAAAGGAGCACAGGGGCCACTGAATATAAAACAAAGTCCCGATGATCACAGCATAATGCTCCATACTTATTGGTGCAGCATATCAACCAGAGCCTCATTTTCATCTGCAGTGATTAGGCTTCAAGAATACAATCTGTGCGTGTCCACTAGGTGATTTGGTATTTTTAACCCTAATCTGGTATGTTCACAACAAAAGTGTTTGTTGTGGAGCGGTTATTGATTTCTCTTTCTGTCTTTGTTCTTTCTCTCTCTGTCTCTCTACCTTTCACACAGAGGGAATTCCCCAAGTTCTTCACATTCCGTGCCCGAGACAAAGTGAGTGTCTACATGCCATGTACCGTGTGTCAGTCCTCAT
Source organism: Rondeletia loricata (assembly GCA_900302605.1). Taxonomy (NCBI): domain Eukaryota; kingdom Metazoa; phylum Chordata; class Actinopteri; order Beryciformes; family Rondeletiidae; genus Rondeletia; species Rondeletia loricata. The sequence goes on from OMLI01059508.1 coordinate 3,219, forward strand.
GTTTGCTTTCAAATATTACTGAATGACCAACTCTGTGTTGGTCCATGTAGAAATGAACAGGTCTGTTGAAAAGATAAAGGGATGCCTATCTGAAGTTCATACACCAGAGTATTCTGACATTATTGAAGATCAACCCAAAGACCACATCTCAAGTTGTAACTCAAGATTGAAGCAACTGTTCTTTTGGCGGTGAGACCATTCAAAACCATGGCATGGTTATAAGAAACAACTTTGTCACCCCCCTGGCAGTACTGATATTCACTCTATCACGATCAGTGATGGCTCTTCCTCTCCGTTACCCCCGATAGTTTCACTACAATGGCACCACCAAAACTCATTAAAGTAATGAACAATTTAATTATGTCTCCCATTTAAGAGAAATGACACCCATTAGCAGCCTTCTGAGATTGAGATTGCCTTTGATTTCATTTACTTAATACAGTGTATGGCTCACAGGCATCTTTCTACACTTATATCAACTCAATGCTCCTGAAATTGCCAATCTGCACTCCTTTGGCTTCTGTTAATGGATGAGATGATGGCAGGAGAGCCTAACTTGTAAAAGTCTAATGTCCTTAAGGAAAGTTTTGAACAAGCCCATTGTAGATTTTGCAATGTTGTGTTGCTTGTGTGTGACTGTGTCCTGCCTGTGTCCTTAGTTTGAGGAGGACAGGATCTACCGTCACTTGGAGCCAGCACTGGCCTTCCAATTGGAGCTCAACCGCATGCGCAATTTTGCTCTGACTGCCATCCCCTGTGCCAACCACAAGATGCACCTGTACCTTGGCGCCGCCCGTGTGGAGGTGGGCACGGAGGTTACCGACTACCGTTTCTTCGTGCGAGCCATTATCCGCCACTCTGATCTGGTCACTAAGGTGAGAACGGGGAGGAACAGGGCACTTAAAGGTGTGATTGAGAGAGTGTAGTGAGTATTATTCTTGTCTTCTTTATGATCAGTTTTTATTATCTTTGCACTTCCGTATGTTTGTTTTTTTTTTTAGTTGTTTTCAGGGGATGTCAACTTTATAAGCTACTGACATCTGAATTCTCCGGCACAGTTCTTTGTTCCTTTTCCTTTTTTGCTGTTTTATGTACAAAGAAGTAAATCTGCCCCTTTTGACCATTTGATTTCTCCCTGTCCCTTCACTAGGAGGCCTCCTTTGAGTACCTTCACAATGAGGCAGAGCGTCTGCTGCTGGAAGCCATGGATGAGCTGGAGGTGGCCTTCAACAACACCACCGTACGAACCGACTGTAATCACATCTTCCTCAATTTTGTCCCCACAGTCATCATGGACCCATCAAAGGTTTGTGAAATAATTACACACACATCTCTGATACACTGTTGCACAACTGTTCATACTATTATTCAATGAGTTGAACACGTGCTTGTCTTCATTAGTCTTTCTCCACACACTTGTGTTCAGATTGAGGAGTCGGTGCGCTCGATGGTGATGCGTTATGGCAGCCGTCTGTGGAAGCTGCGTGTGCTGCAGGCCGAACTGAAAATTAACATCCGCCTGACGCCCACGGGAAAGCAGATCCCCATCCGCCTCTTCCTTACCAATGAGTCAGGCTACTACCTGGACATCAGCCTGTACAAGGAGGTCACCGATTCCCGTACGGGACAGGTGGGGCCCAAAGACCGACAGGTGGGGCACTCACACATCTTTCATCACATCCGCTTACCACCCAGTCACAGGCGGAGGGCTGCAGCTTCATCCTGGAAACCTCAGCTCCTACAATGCAATTCACCTGGCACTCTTGTAGTGACAAAACATTTTTGCCCTATGATTTATTGAATTGGAGCTGAGATCCTGTATGGTGTGTGCATTGCCTCTAGCCTAGTGGACAAGTCTGTTAGTAATCTTATTTACTTCATACAGCTCATCAGGTAAGTTACACTTCATCCATGTTCCGTCCAGTTCGATTGTGTGAAGTGAATGTTGAATCACGCTCATGGGCTTTGGTAGAATCCATATGTAGAAATGAAGAAAGAGTAGCTCCGAAAACATTGCCCATTACAGTTGGTTGTTAGAGAAATAACGACATGACACCTTTTCACATTTCACTGTTTTTTTTGGGGGTTTTTTGCTGGGCAGTTGCTTTATTAGTTCCATGATATTGAATGTGAGAGAGAGGTTTAATTTGCTCCTAGATGTGGTCGATTAAGGACCGGCTGCATTACCCTCAGCCGTATTCATTAACACTTAGCTTAAGGGTCATCAGGCACTTATTCTTGCCCTGTGCTCATGAGGCAAATGTGTCTCAGTGGCTACATATGTTGGCTGAATTTCCCTTTTTTATCCAAAAGGGCTTCTCTTATGTTAGTCTAATGAGATAATCCATTACCTTATGCTGAAGAGATGCTCTTCTTCAGTTTTTAGGTTGGTTCAGAGGGGTTGAAAATGGAAATGGATATCCAAAAACATTATGACAGTTCATAAAGACCTAGATATTAAGATTGATTTGTCTGTGAGGGAGAAAAGATTAGGAATGAAGTATTTTTGGGCAGGCAAAGTGTAGGCCAGCTATGGGCAGATCTTAGCAAAGGGCAGTTGATTGAAGGAAACGGCTGATAATCATGTAGGAAATAGTAAGCACTATCTTAAGGCCAGACTTAGTGTTGTGGTCAAAGGTGCAATGGATTATGTATTTTGTGGAGCTCACCTTAACATGGGACGATGCGGTAGGTGAGGCATATGAAAGGAACAGGGTAGTGTGGGTGTGTTTGTTGTTGTGGGGAGGGTGGTGGTTCTGGGATGCCAGAACTTACTGTTGAGCCTTCTGGAGGTGTCGTGGGCCTAATTCAACAAAACATCTGTGATGGGTGATGCCCACTTGGATAACTCCGATGACATGCCCACACTCACACTCTGTAACGTTTAGATTAGGTGGTTAGTAAATGGTGCTGCTTGTCCAATGGTCTATGAAGGCACAGCCTGATGTCCTCTACAGTACATTTGTAGATTAATGCATCTTTCTTTTAACATCTGAATTGGGCTTCTGTATGGATGCTCGCCCTGGATTATGGCACAAGGGATCGTTACATCACATCTTATGTCTTTATGTTGTAGCAGTGGATATCACTGGTGCCCTGGGGCATAAATCATCATTCTCACTATTTTCATAATCATACTGTACGTAATGTAAACGGCAAGGCTGTTAAATAGCTCAGTATATCTGTGAAGTGACACTCTCTCTGTCCCTCTTTGTCCAGATCATGTTCCAGGCATATGGAGACAAGCAGGGTCCCCTACATGGCATGCTCATCAATACCCCCTATGTCACCAAGGACCTGCTGCAGTCCAAACGCTTCCAGGCTCAGTCCCTGGGCACCACCTATGTCTATGATTTCCCAGAAATGTTCAGACAGGTACAACAACTAATAACTTAGATCTCGACTCTAGTGAATGCTTGTAAACACTGATTGGCCAATTTAAGTTGATTCATAAATGTTATTCCGACTTTTCTCTCTCTCTTGCCAGGCTCTGAGGAAGCTATGGCACTCTAGCCATGCCTATGCCCACTTGCCCCAATGCCCTCTGCCCTCTGAGCTGCTCACCTTCACAGAGCTGGTCCTGGACCCCCAAGGTCAGCTGGTGCAGATGAACCGACTGCCAGGGGGCAACGAGGTGAGGATTATTTTTTTATACCTGGCGGCTGAAGTGATTTTCTGAGAAACGTTTTCTGTTTTCAACAAAGCACTTGTTTGGTGCAATCTGTGATCTAAAGGGTAGCAGAGCCAGATTAGACCTTGTCTACAAAGTTGTAACATATTGTGAATAGAACCAAAAAGATGACTTGATACATGAATGCAAACATAAAAATAAAAAAAACAACAACAACAAAAAACTCCAACATCTGTCTACTTTGACATGACCTTTGTCATCATCTTTCCCATGTCCTCTCATAATGTGCAGTTTCCCTTCCCTTCTGTAGGTGTCTCTGTGTTTCTTTGGCTGTATTGTTGAGTGCTTTTGACACCTTATTATCCTATGGTACAAAGTCATGAATACGTCATGCATCATTGAAAGTGCACTGAGAAATAAAACTCATGGTTTGTAGTTTTACATATACCAAATCCAAATAAAATGCTGGGGTCTGAATCCAGCTCACGACCTATGTAGCATCTCGTCTTCAATCTCTCTCCCAACTACACCATATGAGCAAGCAGAACTGCCTTCAAAATCATAAAAAATTTAAATAAATTCCCCCAGAGAATGCAATTCCATATTTATGGAAATTCATCAGTATCCATCATTTTAATGTGTCTCTCTCCTGTCTATCCAGATTGGTATGGTGGCTTGGCGGATGACCCTGCGGACTCCGGAGTATCCAGCAGGACGTGAGATCATTGTAATCAGTAATGACATCACACACAAGATAGGGTCGTTTGGGCCTCAGGAGGATGTGTTGTTCCTGCAAGCGTCGGAGATGGCACGAGAGAGTGGCATCCCTCGAATCTACATCGCAGCCAACAGTGGTGCCCGCATTGGCCTGGCAGAAGAAATCAGACACATGTTCCACGTGGCCTGGCAGGATCCAGCTGACCCCTATAAGGTCAGCCGGCAGTGTTTAAATGCAGCAACAATGTATTTGAGGGCTTCCGTTCCAAAATGTTATATATCCATTTTAGAAAGATTTTGCTACCTGAAATTCATCAAGTCAGTGTTTCAAAAACACAAATATCCTCAAAAAGATAATTATTTTGTAAGCTAATTTTAATAGGAACCCCGTAATATCCTTCAATTTCCTCGGAGATCCCCCACGTGGCTAATTGTTGATTTATTTATTTATTCATTTATGTTAGAGGTGGTATCTCATTTGAGAGTGAAACTCTTCATCTCATAGCTAAGCAAGCCTTTACTTTTCACAATAGCCTGTCAGATTTGTTACCTTTTGTATAGTGTCTTGATGTCTTCCCAGCATCTTATGCATCAGTATCACAGTCTGTTTTAAACAAAATTGTTATTTTTGTCATCCCACAGGGTTTCAAGTACCTCTACCTTACACCTCAGGATTACAAGAAGGTTTCAGCCCTGAACTCTGTGCACTGCGAACACGTGGAGGATGAGGGAGAGTCTAGGTGCATCTTTTTTTACTCACATCATTGGTTTTGAGATGTAGAAGTGAATCTACAACCTGCTGTAGAATCAGTGGAATGTGCATTACTATATATGGTATAAAGCCCATAAGATTAAAGCAGCGGTGACAATGAAAGGTGAAGTGATTGGGGAGGTTCCAGTCTGTCTTGAGTGAATGTATGTGTTGTCATGCAGGTACAAGATCACTGACATCATAGGAAAGGAGGAAGGGCTGGGTGTGGAGAATCTGAAAGGGTCTGGGATGATTGCTGGAGAGACCTCTCTGGCTTACGATGAGGTCATTACCATGAACCTGGTAAGGCTGAAGTTGCCACTCGTACATACACAAAACACATGCACACATTTGGCCACATGCATAGCCTTGAGCTTAATACACTTATGAGATATTTCTGCAGTAATGTTTTGTTCTATACTTAGAGTTGGCTGTGTGATTGCTTGAAAACTATGCTTACATTTGGTTCCTTTACGTGTCTTTGGATCCTTAACAAGATGGTCTTGTCCTATAGGTCACATGTCGAGCCATAGGGATTGGGGCCTATCTGGTGAGGCTAGGCCAGCGAACCATCCAGGTGGACAACTCTCACATTATCCTTACTGGAGCTGGAGCTCTCAACAAGGTATAATTATTTACACTGCAGGTAGTATTAATGTAGTTTCAGTGGTATATAATCCATTTATACTGCAAATAGTATAGTTTTCTTCTCTCTTCATTGTTCTGTGTTTTTAAAATTGGAGGCATGATGTTGTTGTGTGCTTCTGCACTGTGCTCCTTCTTCTGTAACCCTAAATTAATTGGCTCTTAATTCAGGCAATTAATGCATCTGCATTTTAATGTGGAATTCACTCCATTAGTTGGTCATGCCATTCTTTTTGTGGCAAATAATGGGAGGAAGGACTAAGAGATCTGGGAAGGAATTGTGTGTGCATGTGTAATCATTTTACAACTGGGGAAAGTCTGTTTTCCAATTTTACCAAAAGTAAACAAAAGCAGCAGACACTGAACTAGCAAACACCAGGGCAGAATGTTGTCTGAATCAAAGAAAATAAATTAGAATAGTGTACTATTGTTTCAGTATATGCTTGTTCCAGCTCAGTGATCAGGCCTTCTTCTGCCTTGTTCTGTTCTACTAGGATTCCCTTTCGATCCCAGCCACAGGCCTGCCTGCCACTCATAGTGGAATAATTGAAAGCGAACCATGAAGTTGTTATTTGCATAGAAATAGAGTGACATGCCGGAGGCTGCAGCGCGGCACACCCATATCATTTGTTTTTAATCAAAATGAAGTTTTGCTGAGGCAGATTGTATTTTGTGTGTGCATCCCTGCACGCTTCACTGGCTCCTCTTGTCTTGCTTGTCTCCCTCTCTCCTTGTCAGTGCATTAAGACGACTCCATTTCAAATTACATGACAAATCGCAACAGGACAAAACATGCAAATGGCCCAATGATGACATACCCATTTGCAGCATTTTGCTGGAGGCTGTTTTTTATTTTTTACTCTCCCTACTATTTGGGTCTATTCATGAGAACAGGCACATAGTAATGGTAGGTGTCCACAATGTGTAGGTGATGGGTCATATTCGAGATGTATTGCAATGTACCCACCGTTTACTATCAATTGTGAGTTTGCCTATTTTGAAATGGTATTGAGTTCATGAGTAACACAGGAGAGAAATAGGCTAGATATAATTTTTCCTGCTCGTCCATCATGTGGTTTCTTGGCTATTAACTGAAACTTAATGGCGAGCAGGAGGCTGGCACCCAGAGATCATCATTTCATTAGCTGCTGGAAATCTCATATTTTTATGGGGACTGGATAGTAACTACTAGCACAAATACCCCAGTGAGCTGTTACATCCAGTTGGCCCCCTCTTTTTCCTCCTCCCCGTCCTCTCCCTCTGTCCCTCCTCCTCCTATATCCCTTTCTCCTCTCTCTGCTGCAGAATCTTAATGAAGCCGACAATGGCCGGAGGCACAGGGGTTTTGTGTATGTCAAGGTGACTGCAATGTTTCTTGGGGCCGCAGGCTGTCCTGACAGCTTTAGGAGAGTGCCCTAGGTTTGTAGCCAGATACATAACCATTAATGGTAATAAAGAAAGTAAATGATGGCTGAAGAGGTGAGAGCTGAGAGTAAGGATTGAGCTCCTCTGACTTTTATGGAACCATGTCAGGGCCCTGCCACCTGTTCTTGGCTGCTTAAGAAAAGAGGGTGGGCTGGGACTGATATTTTATGGCTTCAGGTTGGCGTAGGAGCAGTTTCGATGCCAAAAGTAGTTCTGTGGCCTCAATGCCATCCTTACATAGCCTCTATCACACCTGGGGGATGCATAATAATCCAATACAAACACTGTCTTTCAAAATAAACGCAACAAGAAAACAGGATGAGAGGCAGCGTAAAGCCCGATCTTCAGTTGATAGCGTGTCAGTGAATAAAGTGTCTGGGATGAGAAAGGGCAGGTGTTAATTCACTCCCTCTGTTACAAATAACCCCAGGGAGAGTGGCAGGTGCTGCCAGCCTCCTGTGACCGCTGTGGTAGAGAGATCCCTGGCTGCTGATCAACAGTATTGACGGGGCAGTGGGGCCATGTAGCGGCAGGGTCCCTGCTGTCCCCCGGCATATCTGTGTCTGTGTGTGGGATCTTATTGATCCACAGCTCCCCAGACCAGAGGCCTGGTGACAACACCCTCCCTTCTCAGCCAAGGTGGCACAACATAAAGGCTGGATTAGCTCTGCTGCCTGCAGTAGAGGCCAGGATTATCTAGAGAGGAGACTTGTAAAGCCTTGAATCTCCCCATAGTATATACTTATAAGCCGTAGTCACATTTAGGATGATTTGTGGTTTGAACAAAGCAAGCTTTTTTTTTTTTTATTCCAAATGGAAAAGCCATACTTTCATCTTGTTCCCACCACAGGTGCTGGGCAGAGAAGTGTACACGTCGAATAACCAACTTGGTGGGATTCAGATCATGCACAACAATGGTGTGACCCACAGTACTGTTTGTGATGACTTTGAGGGAGTCTTCACTCTGTTGCAGTGGCTTTCCTACATGCCCATGGTAACGTTTTAACTGTTGTTTTAATAGGATGATACACCATGCATTAGTTTGATGTGTATACATCTCTACAATTTCTCCTAATGTTTATGCATTTTTTGTTGTCAAATAATTAGTGTGTAATGTTTCCTCCCTGCAGTGTAAATCTAGTCCAGTGCCCATCCTCAATGCCAAGGATCCCATAGACCGGCTAGTGGAGTTCGTGCCCACCAAGGCTCCCTATGACCCTCGCTGGATGTTAGCTGGACGTCCTAGCCAGAGTGAGTACCTATTCCCAGTAGCCGGAGAAATCAGTTTGAATCAAAACGTCTTAATTTTTGACAAAACATTTTGCTCATACCATAATATGCAGCTAGCTATAAGCCTACCAGTAGGTACAGGGTAGTGTAGGTGACTATATCTGTGTTAGGTGCTGAGAAGTGGGTGGTTCTGTGATGCCAGAACCTACTTTCAAGCCTTCTGGAGGTGTTGTGTACCTCATCCAACAAAACATCTGTGCTGGGTGATGCCCACTTGATAACCCCAATGATATACCTGCTTTCACCCTTTTACCCTCATATCCAAGCAAGGTCTCTACATATACTCTCCCAAAACACACAAGGGATACTGCATCAGATCCTGTGTTAGTAAAACATTATTTTTTGCCTTAATTAGTAATAAACCACTTGTACAGTAAATAACCCTATAATCCACCATTCTTGCTGTTTATAATGACTATTTTGCAGTTTCCCTTTTCTTACTTGTCCTACTAATCTTTTTAATCCAAATAAATGCTATATCAGCAGTTGTAAAAAGCCAAACCACTCATATTTCTTTTTTTAGAGGTAAATATAAGGTGTTATCATTTCAGGCAGACATCCCCAGGGTCAAGGGTTAAGCTAATTCATGACTAGAGAGAGGCCATTAGAAAAGGAGGTTCCTCATTCAGAAATTGAGAGAGACACAGCCAAACCTAACATCATGCCGCCAAAGCCAGGATGAAGATAACACTCAAATGGATGCTGTGTGTTTTACACAGCAGGTCAGGACCGAGCAGGTTCCATATCAATGTAATTACAACTTTGGACAGTAAATAGATTGGGGACCGTGCGGAAAGCCAGTCAATGTCTTTGGTAGTGATGAGTGGTGAGGCTTAATTGAATGGTAACCTCGTAGGCTGGGCATGTTTCTCTCAGTCTGCAGGCAGCAAAAGAGCTGAGCAAGCCTCCTTATACAGTCATCCATCATGGCCTCTGCCAAGATCACAGATTCTGGGTGAAAAATACACAACCTCAGACTGCATGGAGAAGACAGCGGTGGATTATTAAGAATACTATGGAAGGGCAGAATGTATTTACTGAAAAAATTTAAAAAAACTTGAAATGTGAAGTGAATAATTTGTGAACTTAACAGAATTAACTCCATTTCTCTTCTGTTTCACTTTCCATCTTCTTTCTATACTCTATATGTCCCTCTACTCTCTTCCTCTGTATATATAGCACCTAAAGGTTCATGGCAGAGTGGTTTCTTTGACCATGGCTCCTTTATGGAGATCATGCAGCCATGGGCCCAGAGTGTGGTGGTGGGCAGAGCCAGGTAAGTGTCCAAACCACACACTAAACCCTCATCTATTTCAACTGACATATTGTCAGAAAGGAATCTATTTACACTAAAGATACAGGTATGAGCTTTCTAAAAATCTAGGTATGTAGTAGATGTTAGCACTGACTGACCTCTCCCCACAGGCTCGGTGGGATACCTACCGGAGTGGTTGCTGTGGAAACCAGATCAGTGGAGCTGTCAATCCCTGCCGATCCAGCCAATTTGGACTCAGAGGCTAAGGTAAGGGTTGCTCAGTACATGTATGCAAGGCACACACACATTTAGACATTTAAACACACCCAAATAGTGATGCTGGGTAGTAATTTCCTGCGTTGTATTTTTAGATCATCCAACAAGCAGGCCAGGTGTGGTTCCCAGATTCTGCCTTCAAAACAGCCCAGGCCATCAAGGACCTGAACCGAGAGGGCCTACCTCTCATTGTGTTTGCCAACTGGAGGGGCTTTTCTGGAGGAATGAAAGGTACCTCTGAATCCATGGTAATCAGTCGATCCGGAATGACATTTATTCAGTCCCTAATATGAAATTCCTCTTCTCAGACATGTATGACCAGGTGTTGAAGTTTGGGGCTTACATTGTGGACGGGTTGAGGGAGTACAAGCAGCCGGTACTGGTCTATATCCCTCCCCAGGCCGAGCTGAGGGGAGGCTCCTGGGTGGTCATAGATCCCACCATCAACCCCCGCCACATGGAGATGTACGCCGACAAGGACAGCCGGTGAGTCGGACTAACCAAGGCCCAATAGAGTAGTGTGTTAAACAAGCCGCACTTGTTCACTTACATCTTCCTTTCCCCCCCTCTTCTCTCCAGAGGTGGAGTGTTGGAGCCTGAAGGAACAGTGGAGATCAAGTTTAGGAGGAAGGACCTGGTGAAGACCATGAGGAGAGTAGACCCTGTCTATATGGGCGTGGCTGAAAAACTGGGTGAGTCCTCCAGCGTTCAATTCCCATTCTAGTTCTAGATGGGTGTCTTTGTCCTCTCAGCCTCGTTCTCATATAGTGTCTCTGTTCCTCCCATCCTCTCTTACTTAGAAGGAGCAATATATCAGGGGGGAGCATGTGCGCTGTCACTCTTGTTCTTTATCTGAGGTTGATTGTATCATCCTCGCTGCGCTCCCCCGGGAGATGTGTCAATCACAGCCCGCTCAGATCAATCACCAGCTCTCCTGTCTCTCCTGCTCAGCCTATTGATTTTCCTCTGGGCTCAGAGGAGCTGTGGTCCAATGCTGTGTGGGCTTGTTGGGGCTTTGGGCGAACTGAAGGAATGGAGGGTTACTGGGGAGGGGTGGAGGGCTTACAGATTGGAATTGACAGAAATCAGTCTGTGCTGTTAGCAGCCAGGGGTTTGGGAGAGCACTAAACCAAAATGCCGTTACCAGGAACTAATTCAGAGTTGCACACTCATGTAGAACCTGATTTGATGGTAGTGGGACTATAAGGGAAGGCCAATCAAAGGTAGGACTGTTATTGTGTGAGGAGAGATGGAGTCTCAACTTCTAGCAGCCTTTATGGCATTCACAGCTAAATAGTTAAAAACTCACTCCCTGATATGTGTGCTGTACGCATTGGGATCAACTACCAATTCTTACCCATGTACTCTTGGGCAGAGTATGGTTTTAGAGCAGTCATGTGCTATGGAGGACCAAAAGTATGCAGGTTTTCATTCCAAGCAAACACCAGCTGATTTCACTGATTAGCACACCGTCAAGCAGAGAGGAGGAACAATTCAGTGACATCTGCTGGTGTAGTGTTTGCTTGTAATGAAAACCTGCATACTTTTGGTCCTCCATAGCACATGACTGGACATCACTGCTCTAAAACCATACTCTGCCCAGGAGTACATGGGTAAGAATTGGTAGTTGATCCCAATGCGTACAGCACACATAT
>OMLI01059508.1:14883-26169 GCA_900302605.1 Rondeletia loricata
TCCCTGATATGTGTGCTGTACGCATTGGGATCAACTACCAATTCTTACCCATGTACTCCTGGGCAGAGTATGGTTTTAGAGCAGTGATGTCCAGTCATGTGCTATGGAGGACCAAAAGTATGCAGGTTTTCATTCCAAGCAAACACTACACCAGCTGATTTCACTGATTAGCACACCGTCAAGCAGAGAGGAGGAACAATTCAGTGACATCAGCTGGTGTAGTGTTTGCTTGTAATGAAAACCTGCATACACATGACAGACTCGATGACAAATGTTTGGACACCATTGTTTTACGGTATGATTATTTTTTCTTTATTGTTTTAACCCTCCTGTCCGTTGCTGTTCACTGTTTCCAACAGGAACCCCAGAGCTGAGCCCCGCAGACCGTAAGGAGCTGGAGACCAAGCTGAAGGAGCGCGAGGAGTTTCTCCTGCCAATCTACCACCAGGTGGCTGTGCAGTTCGCAGACCTCCACGACACCCCAGGCCGCATGCAGGAGAAGGGCGTTATCACGGTGAGCACGGTGTCATGCAAAATCCTTCTTGACGCAGTCATGATAAAAACAGATGGTATCGGAACACACCGCTGAGGTATTGTGGCGATATGGCCTTTCTTGGATGCGTGTACATTTCAAGATGTGATTTCTTTTTTTTTGTAATGCTATCTCTCTTGTACATGCAGTGCTATGAATGTGCAGTATGTGAATAACCTGCAAAGCCCAGAGGGCAGTATCAGTCTAGCTGCTGCTGCACCTGCCTAGTGAATAATGTTCCAGTCTCACCAGGCTATGAGACATGTCCTCATAATTATCTTCTGATGACCCTGGTCAATCACCTTAGCAAGCACAGAACAGCCTCAGGCAGGCCCCATCTCATTCCGTGCCATCCCAGGCCTATCTTTCACATAAAGCACACACAAACACTCACACACACACACACACACACACACGCACTCGCTTGCTCACATGACCAAAAGGTTTCATAGATGGAAGGCAGCTAGGCTATTTTCACAGTACGGAAGTGTAACTGTAAAGAGATGACAGTCGTTCTGTTCTACATCAGCAGAGGAATCTGTGATTAGTGCTGGTGTAGCTCTGTATAATTTATATCCTCAGATCTTCGGTCTACTCTATATGCTACATTTAATGTACTTATACATCTGTATCACATACTGTATAAGACAAATGTATCTCCTTTACAAGTGTTACACTTGTATTGCGAAATGCATGACGAAAATGAAATGATTCCCACATTGATATTTCACCCAGGCAACCTGAACTAGCCCTTTTAAATTGAATGTCATTTGCGTTTAAGAGGACTATTTCATAATATCCTACCAATCTTTTTATGAATCCACATATATTATTATGGCCCGGGATTGCTTAATCAGTGTTTGTAAAAAATAAACAACTGTTTCTCAAAACAGAAAACTGTGGCTGTAATCTGTGATGTCAACTCTGTCTGAAATTTTACATCCAGTTAAACTTTATAATATGGTCCAGCGCTGCCTGTTCCAAATGAAAAAAGGTTTCTCCAATTTATTCCCTAAGTAGTTGTTCCTCAGTGTGACATCCCAGGTAGGGGGTGGGACCAACCTTCTTGTCTCTAGCCGTGAAAGACAATAGTGAATGTTAACTACCGGTAATACAGATGGAACTTCTCTATGGCATAGGAATAACATTTCACTGCGGAAAATAAAATACACATGAAGAATGAAACATTAATTTATTGTTGTTGTTTTTTTCTTTTGTCTTTCTCAGGATATCCTGGAATGGCAAACATCTCGTAATTTCTTCTACTGGCGTCTGCGGCGCCTGCTGCTGGAGGACACGGTGAAGAGGAAGATCCAAGTAGCCAACAGCGAGCTGACTGACGGCCAGATCCAGGCCATGCTGCGCCGCTGGTTCGTGGAGGCCGAGGGGGCTGTCAAGGTGAAACCTGCTGCTCTCTTTTCAGGCTCCTTTCAAACAGCAGTAGTCACTGGCTCTGAATGAATACTGTAGAAATCTATAGTTAGTATCTCAAAGAATGTGCTATTTTGTGAACTAATGTTTTAACTGTATTAACAGTTACAAAATTAAAAGTGTCCCACAGATCAGTTCAGTCTACACAACAACAAAAAAGTCTTATCCTTTTAAAAAACAGCATTTCCTGCAGTAAACTCTCAAGTCAAAGCACTTGCCAACAAGCAGATTATCATATCGCTATTTTCAATCAATTATCAGACTTTTTACACAAATAAGCACTGCTATTATTCAGAAAAGCTGTTGCAAAATTGTTTTTTATTGTAATAGTCAACAGAAATACTGCAAACATGTATTATTATTATTACTATTATTATTACAACTTATTCAGCTTTCACAAAGTTTAATATATAGCACAAGGCCTCACACCTACAAAGTAAATAAGCATATTGAATCAATGATTGGCAACTGGTAGCCTACATCCAGCCCCTCTTTATTGAGATCAGTCTTATCTTTATGTGGAGTAATAGGCAACAGGACCCAAACCAAATTAATGTATGAATTAAAGCACCTTAAGAGTAATTTCCAGAATCCTCAAGTGAATTTGGAACACTTTTGGGTAGTTTTTAATGTTCAACTATAATTTGTCACTGTTATGTCCAAAATGTATTACTGAAACAAGTTCCTTAAATGTATCCTGAATATTACATTTTCCTAAAAATGTAATTCAGCAATAGTAGAGGGGCAAATAGTAAGTTGCACCAGATCAGAGGCCAAGCGTACACTTACAAAACCATGTTGGTGACTTTAAATTCAGTTTGTACTGTTGGCAAATCACCTTAAAAGTACAATATATTCACTAAAAACATCTTTGCCTTCTTTTTCACACAAAAAAAATTCACCCACAGTTTTACTACGTCTAGCGCCTGTCTTGATAACTGTGGGTGTAGCATTTCTGTTCACAACAGAGCTTTGATTGACAAGTTGACAGCCAATCACACACTGGAGGTGACCACACATGTAAATTGTAAACGGGCTGTATGGGACAGACACTAGCATAAGAGAGGGGATGAATGGCATCAGGTGCTTACCTGGCAAAGTTGGCGAACCCACAGATTGTTGAGTCAAATTCAGAATGCAGTCCACTGCATAGGGACGCTGAATCTAAACGGAGCCGTCCGATACTTGCTAATGAAATAGCCAAGCTCACCGTACATTTACCTCTTGGGCTTTGTGCAGGTTGACACCCTGGTATTGTACGACGACGACTATCTGCCATGTTGATACGGGATTTTGGGAGTATGTGAAATCAATACCTTCTCAAAAGTAACACCAGACTGGTGACACTTGCATGATGAGAAGGAGGGTGGTGCGTTTGCTGGGATTAGGAAAGTTGGGACAAAAAATGCAACCAATTATATTTACTGTAATTCTTGATGTAAAATACGCCAAGAATCTCACCCAATTCTAAACCGATTATGAAACCATGAAGAGCAAGCCGAGGTTTTGGTCATACAATGTTTATTTAAAATATCACCAACCATGATTTTCAATATTCATTCACACCAATTTACATCCCAAATGCCTCATAACCATGCAGAAAGCTGGATTGTTTTTTCAATGGAATTGGCCTTTAAGCTGTTCACACCAGACGTACAGGAGATTGGCTCAAATTAGGCTTATACAAATGTATGTTTCAGTCCCAGCCAATTATTATGCACTTAACATCCATAGTATACCCAGTCTTCTTTGACAGATAACTGTGTTTTCTGTATACCAATATTGGGTAGCTAAGATATTGAACTCTAAATTAGTTGACTTTTGTTTCAGAGTAGTGTGTAGATCAAACGCAAACACCTTCTGGCCCCCTGGTAATAATTACAGAGGGTGATTTTTGTCCTGAAAAAAGTCAGTCTCCCATCCCTCGACCACAAGGCATACCAGATAAAGAAGTAGTAAGCATTCCTATTAAATCATCTTGATTAAACGGAGATGAACTGATATGGTAGTTAATGAAAATAAATATCCCTCGGAGATAAATGCTGTCTGTTCCAGCCCAGACTGGGGCCCAGAGGACCAGCCGCAGGGGTGACAGGAGCCAGCCCAGCATTTGAAGTCTCTTAAGAAGTGGCCTTCTTGTTAGCTAATATATTATCCCAATCAGGACTGGCTGTCTTAAGCCACAATTAATCACAGCCCTGGCACGTGCAGATAGGAGAGCAACACGCTGTTTCTTAATTAAAAGCAAACAGATTAAAAATGATTAATAAGGGCATTAAATGTTCTTGTGGACCTCAAGCAGGAGTGTTCATAAAAAGGCATGAGACCATTAACCCACCCCCGCCCCCAAGTCTTTGCTAAGCCCTCCAGCCTGGCTTTGTTTGGGATCAGAGATGCCGGCACTCATGAATACTAATTTTCCTATCAGGTCCAGTCAACAAGACATCTAGCCCCCACTTTGTGGCTGTCAATCTCTTTTGCTCTTGATGAGAGAAATTGTGATTTTTATTTATTTATTTGTGTGTTCATTTTATTTCATCCATTTGATCGACTTATGCTTAATTGTTTTGCAGTTGCAATGTCACTTTTATTCATTTTCATCTGAAGTTTCACAGAATTTATGAGTAATATGAAAGAGATTTATATTTGTCCTGGGTGGTGATGCTAACTTAATAAATGATGAGGTTGCACAGACATTGAAAGGGTGTCCAGTCCACCAGCCCTCCCTTTCCAACCCTGCAAAATTTGACTGGGTTGAAATCGACCGGTATACCCTGAAAGCAACTGCAGAACTGTGGGAGACTGGAAGTCAGGATGTGCTGACATCATCACATCCTTGTTCACAAGATTGAGACATGATTGTTTGATCGAATTCTTTTATTTTCTTCTTTTCGGTTTCCAGTGACATTTGTTCACACGGGTCGTAAGAAAACATGTGCATTGTTTTCTGTGTCAAGGACTGCGTAGGTCTGAATTCTACGTTTTATTTAGCTTTAATATATTGAATCGTACTCAAAATGATTCATCTTCTCTTCTGCAACACCCCCTCCCTACATTACGCAGGCCTATATGTGGGATTGCAATGATGAGGTGGTGGAGTGGTTGGAGAAGCAACTAGCTGAAGAAGAGGGCGCAAGATCTGTCATCGATGAGAACATCAAGTACATCCGCAGAGACCACATCCTCAAGCAGATTCGCAGGTGATTATATTGCGCAACCAGTTTTCACCTGTCATGACCCCCATCCACCCACCCAACACCCTCCGATGTGCAATCCAGCTTTCATAATATAATCGTGATATTATTTTCTCAAGTTTCCTTTTGTTTCCCCCTCTCTTCCCAGTCTTGTCCAAGCCAATCCAGAGGTTGCCATGGATTCCATTGTTCACATGACCCAGCACATCTCGCCCACACAGCGAGCTGAGGTGGTGCGTATCCTGTCCACCATGGAGACCCCGGCCTCCTCCTAGAGGGAGCCTGTCCTCTCCTCCCTGCCTGGCTCAAGACCAGCTCAGCCCACAACCAAAGGAGCCTGGCATAGCCAGAGCCGCTCCTGACCAGGACCCGGGCTGGAAACTGAGGCTGGAGGAGCCAACATGACGGCCCTTGGCAGCTGCCAGGTTACTGATGAAGCGTTGGCAATGATTCTCACTGGGGGAAGAGTTCAGCAGACTGATGTCAATTATAACATTTTGTAAATGTCTTACATGTATGCTAGTATTGAGATAAGTTCATGTATAGTGTATTCAAGTCCAATTGATGACTAAAGAAATATCTAGTAGCTAACATGTGATAGTGTGTTGAGGGTTTGCACAGTTGGCCAAAGTGGAGGTCCTCATGCTTCCATGATTATCAGTGGCCTCCATCCTGTTGAACTGGAATTTCCACAGCAATAAATTCAGAATCTTGTTGTTGTATTAAAATGCCCCTTGATTTTTGAGGTACACTTGTTAGGATTTGCAGGTGTTTTGATGGCAAACTCGACAATGACAACATATTGCTGGAAGTGTTGGCAAGAAAAGGGGTTTTACAGTCCTTAGTAGAGAGCACTTAATTACTGATCAAACACAGAGAACATGGTCGGGCACTGTAGCAGCAGATAGGAGAGCCCAGCAGGGAGCAGGCACATGGTCCCTTTTAGACCCAGACTGTTTCACAGTTACCCTACAGTGAGCAATGGGCAGCTAGCCACACAACAAAACCACAGCTGACAGGAAACCAGCTGTCCCTTCTGTTCTCACTCACACAGTACACAAATGCTTTTTTGAATGCACTTTACTGCTTACTGTTCTCTCACATTGCATCCAGCATCAAACCCGCACAGTTTAAACTGTTGAATCTGGCACAAGCACACACACACAGATACACGCACAGAGTTGGTTTAATGGTTTAAAAGGCAGCATGCTCACTGTCTTTTCTCCCTTGTTACATTTTTGCCAACTACTGTGGGTTACTCACAAAACAATCATTGAAAGTTGAGTTTTTGTTTTTTTTTGTCTTTTTTTTTTTTAACCAAGAACACATTTTTGAATTTACTACAATTAAGTGACTAAATTATGTCAGTTTTGTCAAAGAACAAAAGGTACTGGTTCACTGGACTTACACGTTGTGATATGTCAGGTATGACTTCTAATTTTAACTGTAATCCAGGCTTTACTGTTATGTTAAAATTGTATGTGAACATGAACTTAATGCATATGAAACATTACTTTTTAATATTGACTTTCCAAGGAAAAGATGTGTGAATTGTGTGTTGATTCTCCACTCAAGTTTGTTATCGATGAACAGGGACAAATTCTGGCTACTGTATGGTACAATGGTGTAAAAAAGTAATATAGTATATAATATAAAGTATATAATAATATAACGAAATGCCACCATGATGTTTAATTCAGTCATAGATCATAGTGTCATATACCCTGCTGAAAAGGCTTCATGGTCAGTGCTGTGCCTTTCATGTACCGGTATTGACATGTGGTCCAGTTACTTTATAAGTGGCTGGTTGTTTCCTGTATGAGAATGGAGAGTGAATTTAAAGTGATTTACAGCAAATTTAATAAAGCCTACCTAACTTAGTTTACAGCTTTTTGTCTTTGTGCAAACGTTTTTAGAATCACTGTATTTTTATTGCATATAGTAGCAAAAAGTAAAAGGGCAGATGCAACAAAATTCAAGTTTCCAAGAAATTGCCCCAATTTAATTTCTCAATTATTTACTTTTTATATATTTATGATCCTCAAGACAGATAATCACATCATTGGAAGACTCATTAATTTTACCAGTCATACCAAAGTGTAATACTCTGGAGAGACATTTTCTGATTACTCTAAAATGATAGTCTCTTCTCATTCCTCAACCCACAGATGATTAAAGTGGCATTTTTTTCCAGGCTTTTAAACTTCAACAGTCTTAAGGAGGATGAAGCTGATCAAACAAATGGTGATGGATCCATCTCATCCTTTTGTTTTGTTTTTCATTCTTTTTTTGGTCTTGTTCTTTCATATCATCCCCTCGGCTCCGTCAACTCTATTACCGTCCTACCAACAAATATGTAAGACAAATTGAGTTGCATGCACCCAATACCCACCACAATTATAGGAGGCCCAATAAGAAAAAGTCATTTGGTGGTATAATTGGAAATGCGCCTTGCTTGGTCTCTGGTCTCCCAGAGGGGTTTGCTCATTTGTGGAGGCATGCTAGGCTGGCTAATTCTTCTTTTAATCACTAACAAACTGCAGAATCAGGTCCTTAACCACTGGAGTGGAGTGAAGGGGGTTGTATGGAGAAAGTTACAGGAAGCTGCTTAATGCTGAGTTTGGGCACAAGTGTTGTTCTTTCCCTATAATGCAATACATTTACAATAAAATACATGTAATTACATAAACATTCTGGGCGGGTTGTATTCCCCTTTTGTTGGTCAGCAGAAATAGTCACCTTTATTATTACAAGAAAGGAACCAAGCTGAAAACATTTTATGTATCGAAAGCTCTGATCTCCCTGTGGAAGGGTGGGCAAGCCAAAAAAGAATGTCCCTATGGACATCAACAAAATATCACATTATCATTATAACAAATGTATAGAATATGTGTCTGAGTGCACAACAATCTTGAAACGCACCAAAATGCTGAACCAGTGCAGTCCAGCCCAGTCTAAGGACATCCATAGCTGGACCATCAGAGACACAAGAGGCTGTTATGCAGTATGCACCTTGCTGTCCTGATCCAGGCTGCTGCTTAGCTCCGCTAGGCAATGACACAACTCAGACGTGAAAAGACACCAAATGGCTATAAATAAGAAAAATTTAATAAAAAAAAGAATGATTCAGAGTCTGAGATTTTGTTCTCTAGTATTTTTAAAGCATTTTTAAAAAATGATAGAAATTTGAGTTTTTTTTCAGATGACCAAGCAGCGACTGCTGGTTACAGACAGAACGCTGACAAAGAGGGAGGCAGAAATGGCAAGAGAATTAATGGGAAAAAAATAGAAAATCAGTGTCTGCGATGAGACTGAAAGAGAGGCATTAAGATAGAGCGCAGAGGAGACTCAATCATGCATCTGATTCAACCATAATTCCACATTCACGCGTCTCAACGACTTGACAGCACTTGAGAGACAATGCCTGTGACCCAGTTGCAGGATTCCAATTAGCGGGGTGTATGCAACAGTTGAGATGAAAAGAGAACAGGGTCTTTACAGAGCCCCAGGGCTGTCTGATTACTGCCTGGAAACAAGGGTCTTTTGCCCATGACAAAGAGTAGACGGACACAGAGGGAGTGCCATCCAGGCCCCAGCTGTTCTCTGTCTCTCCAGTCAGAGGACTCTGAAGAGCTTCATCTCATGCTTCCCCTGTCTGGCTTTAACTTTTCAACCAAATTGCAAAGTGCAAAGCAGCCCAGTCAGAGTAACACGCATGTTGAATGTGTCTTTATTTGAGTACGTGTCTTTTAACCTTTATTTCACCTGGGAAGGTTGACTGAACATGCATGCCCTTTTTCATCAACACCATGGCTCACATTCACACAGTTGAACACAGTCACACCTGGAACCTGCCCAGTACCACCACCGTTTTCTCCTGTTGAAGGTTGGAGGTGAAGTGTCTTGCTCAAGGGCACCTTTTCAACATCCAATAAAACAAAATGGATAAATGTAAAATGCATCTTTTAGACACCTGTCTGTGCGAGCCTGTGGAGCAGACACTAGATGGCAGAAACCATAAAGTAAATCAGTCATCTTTCAGGAAGTCAAGGATGTCAAGCTGACTTACACTGTACAAGCTCTATAGTAGTCTGAAGGGTTGTTAACATGGAGAGGATCAAGCTAATTTCATTGATGACTGGCAGTGGATACATTTTCCATCAGATTTTCAACCAATACTTTTGGTATTCACTACTTTCTTTTAGAAGCTTTCTAATAGACTATTACACGGTGAAGCCAGTGGGTGTCAGATATAAAAGCAGTTCAGGCCCCTTTAACTTTTTACCCACTGATAAGAGCACAAATCCAGTCCACTGCAGCTTGGTCAGCCAGTACATGGGTCCCAGTCTAGCTGGGTTTAAAGGCCCAATCTGTAATTGCAGTAACTAAAACACTGTCATCGCACTATTGGCTTTGTTTATATGGTGATTTATGATAGTGCTTTTGATACATGAACATGAATGTCCCATGTATTTTGAGGCTTTAAAAGATTTTTAATGTGTGACACTAGTGTAAAACAGACCTGTATCATGATGGGCAAACGAAAAGCAATTTCCATTTACAAGTGAAACTCTTCAAGAACTATGTGAATATACCCATAATTCACATACATTTATTGTGTCTTTAATACAGAGGGCCGGCCTACAGACAGGCAGCCTGTCAGCCAGCTGCATGAGGCGCTTAATCTCCCATCCCCATTTGAGACGTGCCACAAGGGTCAAAGATTACAACACACTGTGATCATCGCCACATAATGCATACATTCTCATTCTGCCAGAGCTTGGTAAACATTGGCTGAGGAATACTGAACACCAGAATGACAGGGAACAAGGCTAATTCACAAGCAAGCCCGCTGCAGACGGAGGAGGGAGAGAGTATCAGAACAAGACACAACTAGATCTGAAACTAGAGAGCCCATCAGCTGCCAAATCGTTGCTTCTTAAACTATCATAAATGACGTTAAAAATCAGATGCCTAATCATCTCAATCAAAAATATTTGGTGAACTCTAGCTAGCTATTTGTCCTAATGCTCGTGCACATCAATGATATCAATCTAAGAGAACCACAGCTTAGCCATACGAGCTGTAATATGCATGCTAAAAGCTCCTTATGGATAGTGCATTGCAGACCAGGTGAGGTTGCTCCCTATACCAGGCAGCTCCTTCCCCCCCCCTTTCCTGTCCTGACATTAACATTCATAGAGGCACTGGAGTGTGGCGAGCCGTGTACATCAAGCCAACGATGAGATGCGGCAAGTGGGGGAGGGAAGGGGGGAGGTCGTTGAATAGGGCTGATGGTGGTGGTGGAGGTGGTGGGGGGGTGTTGAAGGTTGTCCAGTGTGGGATTGTGGGAAAGGTCAGCAGCCAGTGCGTTGCGTCTGTGGCCATACATCACCATTATCACTGTAGGTCATTGATTGGTATGGAAATTAGGAGCAGCGACAGCTCCACATAGACCTCGTAAGTCGAGTCGTCATATATGACGTCAGCCTTGCCCAAATATGGAGTTACGGTTCCAAAGCGATTTCTCTATGGGGAAATGAATGGGGTTTTCACATAATCGTCCCTGTCACAGTCTGTGTTTAACGCAGGCTTTTCAAACTTGGATGTTTTTACCTACGTATATTTATCTCTCTAATGGCACTGGGTCCATTCATTTCTGTAACCATTTTCAAGTTGAAGCAGTAATTTTGCTAACAACAAGCTAAACACACACGCTTATAATTTGTGTCACCCACTGGCAGCGGGCTTCTTCTATGAGTCTGTGCATTGCTTAGCAATGGAGCATTCCACCGCGATCTACAACTCCTCTAGTGTGTCAGTTTCATTGGCTGATATATCAACCTTTTTTAAGGATGATCAAAAAAGTATTAAGAGGGGGGAAAACCACTACAATTCTGGTCATGTCGATCCATAGCCGACCCGTCCTATAGGGTGAAAAATAAATATCTGCTTAAAAAACTGTAGAATGAAGTTGAATGAAGAGAGTATGAAAAAAGTGCGCCCCTAAGAAATAGACTTGACAGGGCTTGATTTAATTGGTGATGGAGCAGACAGTAGGAGGCAGCACTCACACTGGTGTGAGTCAAAGTGCAGCCAGAAACAAAGTTGCATAGATCTAGCGAAGAG
>OMLI01059511.1:0-14359 GCA_900302605.1 Rondeletia loricata
ATAAATGCACACACACACACACACACACACACACACACACACACACACACACACACACACACACACACACACACACACACACCTATTGAGATGCACACACTCTCCAACATATTAACACATACTCTAAACATATCCAAAACCACTGATACACATCAAGCATTGAAGATCAAAATCCAAAAACCAAAAGCACATGGCAGAACAAAAAAATAACTGTTAAAAACACCTAGTATGTTTTCTCACTTGATAGTTAACGTTCATGCTTCAGCAAGCAAACCTTAGAGCCATACATCCGTCTTTCTTTAAACAGAAGGCTGCATACTTTTCTGGCTTTCTGTCCTCCTCTCCCCTCCTTCTCCTCTCCTCTCTCCTCCTCCCCTCCCCTCTCTCCTCTCTCTCTCCTCTCCTCATTAACACTCAAAGTGAGTTTATTACAGTAATCAGTGGATTGCTGAAGGATTTCATTAGTTTGAACTGGCTGGGAATTAAGCCAGTGAATGACACTGAAACACTATTCAGTCATTTCCAAATCAGAGGTCTGAAATTGTCATAATCTAAAGAGTGAAACTGGAATGCATGGTTCAGTTCTCTGGTAATACAATCACAACCATCAGCAACATTTGGACAACAATAGGAGTCATATGGCCGACGCAACATGCTTCAAATCGTGGACAAAACCATTGTCATATATCTTAAAATTGAGTATTGCTATTGATTTAAACTGTTTCATGGTAATTTAATTAATGTTGCCCCTTATACTTACTACTCAAAACTAAAACCAAAGTTAAATATGTTGATGAAATAGCTAGTTGACATTGTGCATTAGCCAACAGTCACTAGCAGCATGAGGCTTTTTCTGATGAACATGTATAGAATGGTACAGAAATCTTTATAATTTGGTTAAAACATCAATTACAGTAAAACATGATCAGAGTAATATCTATATTAGAGCAGGAGACCTAATCTGTGTTCATGCAAAGATCCTACAAGCAAGTATTCATTACTGATTTAACTCAAATGTCAAAAGTAAAATCTAACTTTGACTTTTATTAGCGTATAAATGGTTGACTGCAGCAGCTACAGCTTGTTACTGTAACTGCATTTAAGCACAAATAACATAAAATCCTTTCCAATTTCTCTCTAACCAAAACACGTGAGGTACTGAAACACGAATCAGTTTCCACCAAAACACTAAAATAAAATTAGCATCTGAAATAAGACTGGTTGTACCACACTGTGTCACATCTACAGTAAGGTGGAAGCAGAACAGCAGAACAGAAAGCAGCACACAAAAGGAGTTGTCCCCTACGGCTGTGACAGATTTACCTCCTCCTGTGATATCTCTCTACATCATTACCCTCGCCCTCCTGAGGGGAGAGCAGGAGCCTCCTCTCACCTCTCCATGCCCTTTGCACAGAGCCTGCTGAGGGCCACAATGCATGTTTGATGGCTAATTTACACCTTAGGAAACATCTTTTAATGTACAAGAGAGGGGCGTTGGATAGAAAACCAGATAGAAGGAGAAAAGAGGGCAACATGTGAAACTGCAGGGGGATTCTGGCTGAGAGAAAATGATTTAATAATGGACTGGGAATGCACAGAAAGGGAGAGAGAGAGGGAAAGTACTGGCAGGCTGCACTATCAAAAGGAAGCACTCTGAGGCTCTTAAGCTTTTACACCGCTATCCTACAAACCCACTGTATCTTACATTGCAGACTCTTGGGAAGGCATAATAATAATAATAATGATAGACTTGATTCATACATCACTTTTCAAAAACAACATTACAAAGTGCTTTACATGAAAGCAAAAACAGGCTAAGAGCCGTACAGACAAGAAACGACACAGTATGAAACACAAGTACCTTAGGGATGTTATTAGATGGTAGTTATTTTAGAGTTGCTACTATATTAATATTACTTCCACTGGTTTTGTGAAGAAATATTTATAATTCATGTACAGCTAAGGTTGAAGAGCTGAAGTGTAGAAATATGTGACTCGAGGTATAGTGGTATAGTCTGCAGTACGCGCACATCCACTGAAATCCATTGACCAGGTGCTGGACTGAGAAGCGGCAACTTGAACAAAACACATCAGGAATAATACTCCCCAATAGTGAATTTATTAACTTCATATCAATATTTTGACCCCATTCTGTCTTTGGCAGGATACTGTGAAAAAGAACAATTACTCCTACATATAATCTCTTGTATTGTCATTCACACTGAGAAAGGCCGCTAGGGGGAGACGCTCTGAACTCATTTTGAAGTTAATTTCAATGAGAGGACGTGGCTGCTCGCGCTGGGCCGCCTGACAGAGCTGTGACACGGGACTGGCGTTTTTTGGTCGCAGAGCGTGGGATGGAAAAGGTTGAAGTTTGACAGGTGATCCGCGCTGTGGCTTGCTATGTCCTGCTAAAATGTGCTATTGCGTGTCTTGTCTGCTTCCCTGTGTTTGTCTTACATCATTTTGTTTTACAATTGATTATTGCTCAGATCTAGTTAGGCTCATTCTCTGTAAAGTCCTTTGAGACATGCTTGTGATAAAGGGCTGTATAAATAAATTAACCTGAACTTGAACTTCGATGAATGACACAGGGGAGGATTTGTCTTTAGCCAAGCAAAGATGGACAAGCAGCTCATATTGCTTCTCTTTGAGCGCGAGGAGCTGTATAATGTTTCGTCTAGGTATTACCACAACATTAACAAAAAGGCACACGCTTGTAAAGTCATCGCAAACAGAAAAGAGAACCTGTGCAACCAGTGGTTGTTTACTTTGGTCGCCAAGGAACCAAAGATGCGTACCCTCCTACTTTTTCTGGCAACTCATCTCTCCCCCTCTTCATTGCGATGCAACTAGTGTTTTCGATGCGCCTACTTTGTCCGTGTGAAGGACACCTAACTCAAGAACACAACAGGAACACGCTCCAGGACTAGCCTGTGCAGTTGTGACATTTTGAAAATATATATAATAAAATAATAATGTTTCACGGAGCCAGCCAGGCTTGTTTTGAAATAGACAACACTGCCTTCTCTTTTGTTCTAATTGGGCAACAGCAGGGCAAACATAGAGCTTGGAAGTGCTTACTCCCTTTAGGTTCTAGAAGTATTTCCTCTTGATTTAATTATTGACTCTGATTCATATTGGCTTGAATAATTTGACTTTGCAACATTGAAGCCAGTGGTTCTCTGTGATCATAAAGCAGTTGCACAAGTCTCCTAAAGTGTGGTCACCAAATCAAATGGGAGATAAACGTGTGCCAGATCACAATGATTCTCAGACAGCTTGTTGCCACAGTCCGTACCAAAGTTTGGAGGTATCTGTACAAGAATCTAACACATTCTACTTCTAATGGCCTGTCCACCTCGCCTGTCCTGGATATCTGTTTTTCCAGCACTGTCAGGCACGTTCTCCACTCACTGCATATGGATGAAAGCATGACATTCTAATTTGCTCCAATTTGGTCATTTTGCAGACTGTACACATACTACATACTGAAAAACTCAGTATGTACATTTTCAGAGTGATTTGAAGCATGGCACTCATTCATTTTGTTCAAAGAAGGTACATAAGAGCAAAGAACATAAAGTAGTTTATGTTATTCAAAGGGCTGCTCAACGAAATTATCCTGCCACAATGTTTCAGTATACATTTGATTCTATGTAATTTCTTCTTGGGGTGGTGTGAGACAGACAGCTCAAATATGACTAAGTACATTTTAAAAGTAGAGGCAGCAAACAAACTGAATGGATCAATAACTTCATCACAGCAACATCAAAAAGAGTCAGGCGTGTGAAGCTTCCTTCTTTTGAGCAGACACACGTTTTCTCTTACCCGCTCCACAGGTGACGCTACATTCAGTCCAGGAACCGTATTTCCAGAAGACAACCGAGACGGGAATGTCATTGTCCTCGGAGACCTCTTGACTCACTGTGTACTCGTAGCGCACCCCTGGGTTGGTCTCCTGAAAGAGAAGCTGCAACACACAAGAGAATGTCTGAACCACAAGAAAAAGAGAGGAGAGAGATTGAAATGACTGTGTATCATTCGAGACATGCCATAATAAGACACTTGTCCTCGTCTGAGAGAACAACAAGGCTGCCACCTCCAAAAGGTTTTAGAGACTGAAACATTAAGCTATTCATGAGAATGATATAACCAGATCAGGAGGGAAGGAGGTTAGACAGAAGATTAATTGAATGTCGAAGGTCTGTTCATTGCTCTCAATGGGGCTCCTTGGACAAGGCGGAGGCAGTTGTCATGACGAGCAAATGATAACGGAGACGGAACATTTGTCTGAAAGAAAATAAATGATCTAAGTTTGGGAAATGTGAGCTAAATGTTTCATGCAGATAGTGTAGGTAATTTGTGTTTAGAAATACACCTTTAAGGGACCATGTCAAAGGTGTGCATACAGAAAACATACACAATGATGGGAGAATGCTATAATACTTATAATATATTCGTATCTGGCGACAAATCCACAACGTCAAACTTCCACCGGCCGTACCCTGTTCAGCCTTGGCTTCTAGCTGACTGTGTCTAGACTTCTTCTTCTGAAATCCCTCATCTACTGTGTCTTCCCATGGCACAGTGCGTACTGTAAAGGTAAACAGACTGTTGAGTGCTGAGCCACAAAACCAGGGTATTATGCTGCAGCTGACTGTCTCTGGCAGGACTGTACATTTCTGGCTCATCTCTGCTCGCATCTCTCAATCCCTTGCCTCTCCTAGTCGCACTAACTTGTGCCTATTCAACAATAATTGTTTCCCGACTTATTCACCTTCATGTACAAAGCCGATTCGATGCATTTTCAATCCTGATGGGTCATTTCCAATTGTTAACTCTCAATTACTGTTGGCAGGGACTTCAACATTCGGCAGCTCTGCGAAGTGTATCGCACTTAGTCAAGATTAACTTCGCATCCTGACAGGATAGGTCTAAGAACTGCACACCGTACATGTGGGCTCTTCACTTAGCCAGTGGCTGGGGTTTTGGAGTGATGGCTGCACATCATACATACATACACATCTATAATTAACTTAATTTGAGATTAGCACATATTTTCAAAGGGTGTTGCTTTGTTCCATGCAGGTTTGCTTGAGCCAAGATCAAAGCCCCAGCGGCCCTGTTGCACTTGCCCTACAATATCTCTGTCTAAATGCAGATTGTGCTCGCTGAGCTGCTTCTTCACGGATTCATTTAATTTAATTGCATTTATTTGAATTCCTCTTTTTATGCTAGGTAGAGGTCACTCAAGGACCCCCTTCACATACAGTGTTACCTTGGTAAGACTCTTCCTAACATACAAATTAAGAATTCTCTCTACATTATTTTCCTTTTTTATTGGCACTTCATACACCGTCAATGGCTACATCAGCTGTGTAGACACCACATCCCGCCTTAACCCCTGAACCTGCTCTTTGTCTGTGAAGTATGCATTATACCATCTTTCTAAGCTTTTGACAAGCTTCTGTTGCAATTGCCTCTTCACCAAAATAGAATCTTTAGTTAAACCAGCTACGTTCAGACAGAACATGAAAATACATTTTTGAGGCGGCGTGAATGCATGCATGCAAAGTCACTGGAAAGAGGCGAACGGAGCAACATAGATGCAACTGAACTCTAGTGAAGAGGCATTCACTCGAGTTTAACATTTTCAGCTTGAGCGAGAAATTGAACTGACACAGCAAAGCAGAAACCAATCAGCTTCAAGCAGGACTCGATCCAAAATGGCCAAAAAGCTAATTGTAGCAGTGTGTGGTTTTCCTGAGCTCTTTGACACAACATCATTCATGTACAGACAGAAACATGAAGGAAAGAGCATGGCAGACGGTCAGCAATATTACAATTTCTGACAATTTATTTTATACATTGGTTTGCTTTCTGTTGGTGTCATCAAATGTGCTTGCATATCATTTCATTTTATTTCCTATTAATCCTACCTGAATCCACAGTGGTTCCATGGTAGGCCCAGGAGAAGTCAGGTTCTCCAGATGTCCTGTCCTTTCGTAAGTGAATATTGTCCCAGCTGCCTTGTAGTCTCCGTTCCACTGGATAGTCCAGCCACCATTCAGAAAATACTTGTTGGGGTTGTCACTTCGTAGTGCCAAGAAATTCCCAGCCTCAGCCACCTCCTCAATCCGGATGTCCCACGCTCCCT
Organism: Rondeletia loricata; assembly: GCA_900302605.1. Classification (NCBI taxonomy): domain Eukaryota; kingdom Metazoa; phylum Chordata; class Actinopteri; order Beryciformes; family Rondeletiidae; genus Rondeletia; species Rondeletia loricata. Next base: position 6,161 of record OMLI01059511.1, read on the forward strand.
CTGGGATCAGCCCAATGTCTACATAGCCTTGGAGATAAGTCCAAGAGTGGGACATTACACTTTACTACGCAATACTGTATCTACACCTGCCAATCTTACACTGTAACTACAAAACTGACACTGTTACAAAATACGTAACACTTTTCTTCTGTTCGGCATGTGAGCTGGAATTTGGGGTTTAATCAGGATAAAAAAACGAATAAAAAAATGACAGGAACTGATAAAGCTTTTACGTTATTTCACTTCCACCTTGAGATTTAGGAGAATTAAATATGTAAAAAATTCAAGTGAATGAGGGTTCTTTCAAAATCGGTCTATAGTTAAAGACACATTCTCAAAATAATCTAAATAACTGGTGTTTGTTTTCACAATGACTGCTTTGAGGGACTAATCAAAGCCACAGTAGGCTGGATTTCTAAATTGGAATTTTGTTTGAACTGAGCAAAAGTAATCCCCATATTGGGAGGAGGACATTTTTGAGTATGCCAATATGTCAAAATCTCAGCAATGTTAATAGAGACATTGCTCTGCTATTTGCTCTTTAAGTTCAATTTCAAGCATCAAACAAATGAGGCAAACTCTGAAGACAGACAGCATAGCCACAGGTTGTCAATCATCCGCGTGCGTGCTGCTATCTCCTCACCTCAACGATAGCTGCTTTGGAAACATCACCAAATGTCACCTCGTGTTTTCATATTTTGATATGAATTTTTTTGTTGTCACTCGAGCTGGACCTTGATTTCTTATCTGTGTGCAGCTAGCGTGAAAAACTTTGTAGTGGGCTGGCACCAAGTTACTGCTGCAAAAGTTCAAACTCAGCCGCGCGTGCATGTAAAACGACTCATCTGACAGGGCACTGCTGATCCAAAACCAATAAGTAACATACCAAGTCCTTCACTCTCCTCAAAGGTTCTCCTCACAGTTTTACAGGTGGAGCCGTTACCATGGCACACGCCACAGCGATCCTCTGTAGCTTTAGAGTCAATCACATAGTCACAGCCCACATTCTGTAACACACAGGCAAACAAATAAGATACAACACATTATCTAGAAAAAAATTCGCAATTGTGTACTTGCACACAATGAAAGAGAAATGAGATAACAGACACTATATAGTGATTAGAGGACTGCCCCATTAGTCATTGATTCAAAAGTCAGACACAGCTGTCAACTGTGGGAATTCAACTAGCAAGTGTAGTGTTGTGATCAGTTACCTAGAATCAGCTGCTACCACTGTGCCACTATGAATTTGTTCTCAAAATAGATCACAGTCTATGTAAATGACAGACAGCCTGAGCGACACCTTAAAAGATCTATCTTTATAACAAATGAATTGGACGCAGCTTCTGCCTCGACTGTGTTACTATAGTTTCCTCAAACCACATGTAGGCTGACTCTGTGCCTAAGAGAAAGACATATTAATTCATCTTTGATTCAAGTTGATCAACTCTCAGAAAGTCTTTTGTCTCTTAATAGACAGGTATGGTCATCTGTATAAAGCAGGAATAAAAAAGGGTATGAAGTCTATCTTTTGATGTTGTGATTAATTCAGGGTATATGCAGGAATCTTGAGGTTAATTTCAATACCTTTTTAAGACTTTTTAAAGACCGTGTCAATATTTTTTAAGACCTCACGCCACTTCGAGCTGTAACCGTTTACGTCAGTGACACCTTTAACTTAACAGTTTTAGTTTGCGATAAAGATATAGACCACTATCATACAACAGAAATACGTTACGTTAAAAGAAATACGTTTTCCACACACTGTCCGCCATTCCAGCCTGGAATTGGGGCTATGACAGCACAAGACTTTTCTCTATACACCAAATAATCTACTAATGCAAAGTCTGTAATTGCTGGCCGGTCTGTATCCCCACAGTGCTTGGATCACTGACTGGCATTTTGGCTGAGGATAACAGGCGAGGGCAGGCTGTCGTCTTGGGAGATAACGGCCTCCATGGTCTTCTATCAACACACTCATTTTCATACAGAATGTCAAATGCGCAGCACTAGTCTGCAGAGAAAATGAGCTGAGGGTCGACGAAACAAGCCGCATTATCAGTGAAGTCCCAGGGCAATGAAGTGAAATAGAGAATAGTCAACAATGCAAGAATTAGTATTCGCTCGGCGTAAAACTAGAAGATAAACGACACATATTAGGCACACGTTAGAGTTTCTTGGAATGCATGGAACAGTAGGCGTTGCTACCTTACAGATGCCATTGATGCACATATCTCGGCTTGTGCTGCCTTCGTAGCACTGCGTCCCGTCGGTGACAGCGTCCCGCATCTTTTCAGAGAAATGTTCACTCAGCGGACGGCAGTGCAGTTCACAGGGGTTGACTAAGAGTTTTGAGAGAGGTCAAATTCACAAAAGACACAAAGTTGTGATGATTAAAAACACATTACATGTACAATGACAACCAACGGTGCTCTTTTAAGCATGGCCGCAAAATGAGCTTGAATCAGGATGCCAACATGGTGTTTTCTGACTCTCATTAAAAATGTTAGATAGGTTTGTAGGCGTATTTGTGACAGTACAATTTAGGATTTCTCTGTGATATCAATATTTACTAAACAAATAGGTACATTGCTAACACCTAAATGTTGTCACACCCTGAATCCAGTTTAACTTGCTCACCTCTGTTGTTGACTGCTACCCACTTGTAGAACTTGCCCTTGTAGGGCATGGTGTTGAAGTGACTACACTGGGTGTCTCTGAAGGTGGGCAGGTCGTGGGGGCACGGTGTGCTGTTACAGATCTTGTACCGCCGCCGCTCTCCCAGACAGTACTTCCCCCCGTACTTGGGACTAGACAAAAGCAAAATACATAATTTGCAGTGTTGCTGTTTTTTACTTTATTGACTTAGCATGAATAGTATTGTGTTCAAAACTTTGTGATGTGGTGTAAAAGAGTGAAGGGAAAGAGGTAATACTTGAGACATTTTGTGCACAATTACTGGCTGATGTTTTTCCAACAATGGTCTGTCAAGAAGATCAATACTTTTTTTTTAAGTGAGAATTGATCAGAATAATATAATGGTGATGAGATAGTATTCTTGCTCTGAGCAACTATTCACATTTGACAGGGTATTTGTGAGACACAGTGACATTATATAACTGATACAGTTGAGTCTATGCTAATGGATTCCAAACTGGAAATCATTAATTCCTTCCTCTGCATGCTAATGCCTCTCGAGCTTTTCTCCATTTGGCTATTCTGAAGATGATATAATGATACTATTTGAAAGTTCATCCAACAGTTCTATAAACAGAGACGTTATTGTCTCACAGAGAGAGACTACGGGCTAAAAACCTTCCATTTGTTTTTCAGAGAGAAGCGCTCTGTAGATGACATTATAGCTCCAGATCCTCTCCTGCCTCTCACCAACATGCTGGAGGTGGATGGATGAAATATGTGGATTAAGTTACTTCCCTCCCTGGACAGAGATTGTTATACAGCTGCAAACAGATGTTCCGTTCACTATCTATCAGTAAAAATATCTGCCATTGCATTACTTTCTTACTTATTATTGTATTACTTATTGTGTTAATGAAGCTGAAGTGATCCGGGGTGAAAAGTGAAGCTTACACTGGGTTAACGCAGTCCCTATGGGCGTTCTGGACTCCAGCCCCACATGTCCTGGAACAGGCCGACCACTCGCTCCACGGCGCCCAGCCACCATGCACACGCTCAGGATGGTTTCCAACTGCTACACACTCACCGCTGAAACACCACTAGCAAGAAACGGCACAGTTCTCATCGTGAATTGAATGAACACTTAAGCTTCCTCTGCTCGTTCACAGCTGACAGGAGTGGAACCCAGCATGGTCCCAGCATCTACACAGTTTGTGTCCCATTCACTGTCAGCGACGCAGCTTAATGTCTTGCCTGTCTTTTTCCAAGCCCTGGGAACGATTTATTCACATTTGCAAGTCTAAATTCAACTGCACAGCATCATCGGAGTAATTCTGTTTTAGGATGGAATTCCCCCTTTAATGTTCATACCTTTCATACAAGAAACTGAAGACTCACCTTGTCCTCGCCACAACTGGTCCCATCCACAGCCCCATCCAGCTTAGAGTGGCAGGTCGTTCCCACAGTGCACCACAACGTGCTGCATATGTTCTAGGAAGGCAGAGAGAGATAGTAACTTCCTAGTTCCTAACCAAAATCTTTGCCTTTCAAACATGTGATGTTGTTTCCTTTTGAGTAGAGGACAAGCAGATATGATGTGTGAAACCAAACAATACCTTGAATACCACACTTATGAATTGTGCATTTGACTATTAAATTAAAACACGCAAGTTGAACACTCTTTGCAGTGTAACTGGAAGTTGAAATGCTTTCAGCAGCATACCCAAACTTGCTTGCATCTTGCCTGATAAATAAGACCGACCACCTTTACTACAGTTAATTATCTGCTGAAGAGTTTTACGTGATATATATTTAGTTATTTTTAAAAGTAAAAAGTTGATCTGCATTATACAAGTTACCATTGTTTCATTTTCTTGTCTGCCAATTAATAGTATTCCCATGATGTCACATGCATTTCCTACCAATATGGCCGTGATGTAACAGAATACTATGAATATATTGTGGGTGACTTTCCTCACTCATTTACCTATTTGTTTTACTGACTGAACCAGACAATTTCCTGAGTATTTTTTGTTGTAAGAATTCAGTGGTTCCACTGAAGTTCAACTGGATGGATGGAAAAAAAACTTCAATATGCAAAGCCTAATGTTTTTGATAAGTCTTGTCATTTGTTCAGACACTGCATCTCAGATAAGGATTAAGGCTTTTAATGGGACAGAGATATCCAGCACAGACTGTTGACATTCCATCTTCTAAGAAAACCATTACTGAGTGAATGGATATGTAACTGCCTGTCAAGAGAAGAGTCAAATGCAGATAAAAAGTCTGGTTTATTTGACAGTCGGTTCGCCCATCAAGGCTTCATCAGTGTCAGTCTGAACAAACAGGAAACAGTATCCCATTTAAATAGTCCCATGTCTGGTGGGTGGCAGATTGACCACTTTGAAAAAAATAAGTAGCACCAAACAATGTCCATGTATGAATGCAAAATAAATAATAAAAATGGAAAACAAAACAGTGAATGTTTATGTATTATCCAATAGCTATCAACTCTATGCATTAAGCTCTACAGCAGGGCTGCTTTTCGTAAGACTTCAAACATTTCCGTATGTAAAATTCGCACTTCATGTAAATCACGAAAGATCTGTACTGGAAATGGTATGTCAGTGACCTGAAATGAGTTCTTGAAGGTATACGTTGCTGTCATCTATAAAGTATATTCCATCCCGAATCCCTGCACATTCTCTTGGGTTACATCTAAAGCAGGATTTTTGTAAATCTGGGTGTAACATCACATGGCTGTGTCTAACCTGTGTCTAATCTAAAAAACAATCTAAATTCGATCCACCATGACTACAGCACAGCACGTAGTACATCGGATTACCTTTTACGATATTGATGCTGAGAGCAGTATCAGACTCCTGAGAAGTGTAAACTGAGTGGCTTTCCTCAGAGCTGACTCTAATTCAGAGGCAACAGCTTGCTACTTGCTACAATAATGACAATTAGGGCGCTCCTAAAGGCTCTCTGGAGGTTAGGATGGGCCAATGAGAATGACAAAAATGGTTTATTTCCTACACTGGTGATTGCTGTGTGTGTGAAGACTGATAGAAGCCAAAAGGTCAACTGCAGTGTTTATCAAATGGAGTTCACTGGCAGATTGGAACGATGGTCTTGGCCCATTGTTATTGCTCTTGCTTGACATTTGTGATGAATAGGTGGAGGTCATTTAGCATTTTGGCTAAAAACTACATCCTGCAGAGGGAGCTGATGTTTGAGATGCAAACGATCTGGATCTTTCACGGTTTCACGGTTCTCAATTTAGAGATAAACTTCCAAATGAAATGGAAAGGTGACTGTGAGCAAACGTCACACTCCACAGGCATTCTGTGAAATTCTAGTAAGAGCATATTGATTTATTGTAGTGTACAATTGTCAACAAGAGTGTGTACTGTGTAGTGTGTGAGTGAGTGAGTGAGGAGAGAGAGAGAGAGAGAGAGAGAGAGAGAGAGAGAGAGAGAACACAAACAAAAACATAAGAAAAACAAAGATTCAAGACAAAAAGGACTATATTAAAAAGGTCCGTGACAAGGTGTCATCATCCACCACATAGTGCACCCCAATGCCCCATGTGAGCATAAACAAGCCCAAGTGGCCCACCAGTCTATAGTGGGCCTGCTCCACCCTGAGGAGAGCTGCCAGCAGACCGGTGATCATAGAAACCGGATCTGCAGAGCCCACAACCTGGATTTGATTCTTCCTGGTTTTCCAGATGGCCAGCTTGGCCGCTACTGACAGGAGGTTTACTCAGGACCTGCCCTGACCTCCTCCTCTGGCTGTATGTCGGGCCAAAACTAAACAAATCCAAACAAAACCCCTCCACCACATCCCCTACACCACCCTTCTACGCAACCGAGGACACTGAACAAACAGATGTGCTGCCGTTTCTGTTACCTAACGGAAAGGGCAGCCCTCCCCCATGCTAGGATGCAAGTGTGCCACATGTCTGTTCGCAGCTATTGTCAGTGTCCTTGTCCTGATAAAGGTGTCGAAGAGCCACATCCCCGGTGATGCAGCGGGTACCCGGGTGTCGACCTCCTCAGGCTGCAGCTGAAACAGCTGAGCGAGGGCAGCCGTGGCTATAATAATACTATATAATATATATAATATGTTTTATAAAGTGAGTGCATAATGCAAGCTTTAACTTTTTTAAATAATTGATGGCCTTTATATTGGTAAAACACTAGCATGTGCTCATTTAACAGGCTAGGCTAACAGGCTAGTGACTTTTCTACATGTCTGTGAATTGGTGATTTGAAGACTTGATTCAGGAAAACTTTAAGTGAGATTCCCTGTAATTTGTTTTGAATGAAAAGTGTTTCAGTTGGATTCAATCCTAGATCTCCCTTTTGATTTATTTGGGGAAAAGTTGTTTCTGTTGTTTTTGTTATAGTCGTATAGACAGTCCAGATCATTAGCAAAGTGACTGTCTGTTACAGCAGATAAACACATTTAAAACCATTCATCTAAATCTCTAGATCTGCGGTGAATCTAAAAATCTACATTTATTGTTTATGATAAATGCAGGTGAAGGCTTGGCATGTCCTATGCAGTTTTCAAAAGAGGAAAAGGAGGCTTGTCTTTAATATATGAATACTGAATGCATTGGGCCTAGAGGGGCTTTTAATCAAATGTTCCGAAGAGATTGATCTCATCTTAGATTTTGACTACAAATGTGAACTTAAGCTTGAAACAGTTGGTAACCACTGCTATAGATAATGTCTGTATAACACGATACACTCTTATCATCACCATTTTGAACCCAGCGTGGGGCAGGAAACCAAGGAAATAGGAATCTGTGACTGGATTAGATTTCCTTGGATTTGGGTATTTTCAAAATAGGGGGTTGACAGTGTTGTAAATCTGTGAGCCTCCCAGAGCTGTTTCTCTGCGCTGGTGGGCTGCTTGTAAACTGCTGCACATCGGGTGGCAAATGGAGTTTATAGAGAACCTTGGAGAAACAACATCTCCGGTGGAAAAATACATGTGTGTGGTCTCCTTTTGTCTATTCCTCTTTCACTATATATTTCTCTGTCCCTTCCAAACCTTAGAAGGCGTGCAATTTTGAAAACAGAGGATTTGTCTAAATTCACAATGCACTTACACCCACACACATACTGTAGAGAGAGAGTCAGGATGTGTGTGTATGTGTGTGTTGCATACAAAAAACATACTGACTTTCATTTCTAGAGCTTTCCGTAATGATTATCTTATCCTTGACTGGGTTGCATAAAAGTGAAGTTGCTTTGACGAATCCCAAATGAGTGGGAGAGACCTTTTGTAATCTAGGTGGGGAGTGACAGGGACACACACTAGCCTTCTGCAGGTTAACGCAGCCCATAAAAACACCTCAGCAGCACCTCAATATCATAGCAAAGCAAAGCAAAAGTGTTAGAGGCTATAGGATGTTGCAGCAGCTTAGATTTTGAACTAGATGTGAATGTAAAATGTAAACTATTCCAAAAGTTTGTTTGTCACGTATCCCACATGCCATGAATATCCCTCTATGGTTCACATTATGATATCATTGTGTAAAGAATG
>OMLI01059520.1:0-10444 GCA_900302605.1 Rondeletia loricata
TTGGTCAAAGTGCAGTGCTTTAAGATTTCAATCCGTTAGCTGGAACATAACCTGCTCCGGAGCAGGTTAGCCGTGCAGCATAAGTTGCCATGGCGATATACCCCGGTTAAAAGTGAGCCACCTTCGTGACACTGAAAAGTCTGACTTAAGTCTGAAGTTAGCTCGCTAACCCCATAATCTCGTAGTACACCCCTCTGTTGTTATGTTGTTAGTATTGTTGTTATTCTTTTTCTCATTTCATGACTATTATAATTATAAAAGTCTTGGATATGATAAGACTGTTTTCTGGTTTACTTTTATTAATTGGGAGGTTGTTTTGTATACTTGTGAGGTCATTACTTTCACTTATTTTTCCAAATCCATAACACTAACCTTATCCCAATGTTTACCAAACCTTACTTTGAACTCTAAATGTATCCCCTAACCCTAAAATGGCCTGTTGTCAAAGTAAGGACAAATAAAATGTCCTCGCATTTGAGGAATTTGCTTTCCTCTCTATCCTTGACAGGACATTTGGTACTAGAACACACGCACGCACACACGCACGGACGCACGCACGCACGCACGCACACACACACACACACACACACACACACACACAGGAAGCAGGTTTCATGGTTTGAGAGGCGTTGATAATTTGAGTTGAAATGAGCTTGTCTTCTTTAATGACAGTCACTGCTGAACCTTTTAGCACCAGGTCACTGTGCTAAAAGACTCACTCTGTATGCAGTTCCTACTAATAGCTGTCTTTAATGTCACAGAGAGAGCACAGCCCTGGAGGAGAATGCTTTCTTTCTTTCTTTGATAAAAACACATATGATGCATGGGTCAAGGGTGACAAAAAAGCCGTGGACTTGTTTATATCCTGGTCCTGGTTGTTCCTACATCCTATGCAAGGTGATGACAGGCGTCACAAGACAGCATGCAAGTCAAATCAAGATTTAAAATCATACAGTGTATTCTTCTTAATAGTAGACCAGCCAAGGTGCTGCACAACAAATTTCGTTGTACTGTCGTGCAATGACAATAAAGCTTTCTGATTCTGATTCTGATTCAATGCTAAACTTAACAATTAGCAGGTGCATCTTTGATTTTGAATTTGAAGGGTCAAAGGTGACAAAATTGGCTGTAATCTGATAGATGGGGGGAAATAAGCAATGTAGCTTTAATTCTACCCTTAAAGATCAATAGATTTTATATATTTTTAATTCAAAGTGGCAATTTATTCCAGTATACAAGAAAGATAAATTGCCCATTATGGTGTTGTACTTAAAAAGGCTCAAGTTAGCAATGCTTGCGCTGGTGCTACGTTCATGTAACTCATGCACCCTTGTAAAATAATTTACAAGGCATTTGAGGGCTCTACCATTTATGATTGTGTATTAGGTAGTTGTTGACAAGTTCTGGTTTCTACTGGCAAACAATTTAGCTGTAGAAAGTGAGTCCTGCCCACATGACTCCTGCAGTCCAGACCTAAACCACCCTCATAAATTTGCTGTGCTGTGGGCAAAATACATTGTCCGTTTCATTTTCAAGTCAGTGTATCATTGGTGGACTTGTGTCATTGTCCCTGATAACCTACAAATAGTGTAAAACATTTGAGACTTTGTTGAATAGAGCCTTGGTCTCTAATGTGACGTTCACATTATGGCATAAAAACAGCCGTACTGGGTGGTAGTGCGGGATGACAACTGCAGCAGTACGCTACATAACAAGACGGTACATGCATAAACATTGCCATGGTGGATTGTGGGATAAGCTACCTTTTATTTCTCTGGAAAGGCATGGATCCATGCTATTTGTATCCTGAAACAAATTACAATACAGGTACAAACTACAGCCAGTACTATAGTAGGTTACAATGATAATGTTACATAGGTGGTCACCTGTGCAAGATAGGCTATTACTTTGTTTTAACAAACAATATAACCTTCCTCCAAAATGTATTTTTTTATGTTTTGAGCACAAAATAAATAGCTGTCCCGCTCAAAGAGGAATTTGAGGCAAGAGGGCACAGAAAAGCCGACACAGCCACCACTAAACTTTTCCAAACATGGTGCTTTGCGTTTGCTGATGAATGGATGGGTAAAGTAGATTATTTAACACAAACACAACTTAGAAGCATGTTTACTATCTCGGAAAAGAGCATTTTAACCTATAGCAGGGGCACAATTGTTCATATAGAATGGACTATATGAGCCATTACAATTTAACCTTGGTGATTGTTGAGCTTGCATGCTTCCATCGGACATGACGCAATGCAGGCAGTGGAGCAACCTTCATTAATTTCAAAGGAAGCATTCCCTTGATGGGTGATGGCAATGTGTGACACCCATTGGCTGCAGTGGAGCTTGGTGGTTAGGGTTTGGTATTATCCTGGAAGGCACTTTGGACAAGAGCATCCATCCATTGTTATACATTATTTACAGTTTCAGCTATATCAATCATAGCATGCACAAGTGAATAGAATGTCAAGAGGAAAATTCAGTCCTACTTTTCTTCTCACTGGCTTTGGATCTTGTTAGTCAGTTTGTATGGAAATGCAGATGCTTGAGCAGCAAACCTGAAAATAAGCAATTACCAACATAAACCACCTCACTCAAACAAGGGGTTTTCACCATCGATGCTCAAATTGTCCTTGGTCTCCCTGTCTGTCGTCCCTGGAGAGTCTCCATTCCTCTTGCTCTTTCAATTCCTCCTCTGCTCCTTCTCTCTCTGTCTCATTTTCTCTTTCTCTCTCTCTTACACACAATATTTTTATTTTTCTCCCTCTCTTTGGTCTAACTCCTTTTTCTGTCTCTTTTTTCATTGTCTTTCTCCTCTCTCTTTTCTCCTCTTTTTTACTTATTTGCAGGTATAACCAGTTGTTCAGTAGTCAGTGTACATCCCAACTCTCCATTACCTTGCCAGTACGAGCAGACAAGCACCTGCCTACAGATGAGGAAAAGAGAGCCAGTGAGAGAGGAAAGGAAGAGAGAGAGGAGTTCAACAGCTGTGGATGATAGACAACAGGTCAGGAAGGGGACATTACAAGATACAAGGAGATAACCAGCTATATTAGCGTACATACACAGGTACACACTGCAATTTGACGTCAACACATACAGGTGCAGCAATTTTTTTTGGAATATCATGGAAAAGTTAAAGTTTCCCCGTAATTTAATTCAAAAAGTGAAACGTTCATATATCTAGATTCATTACACAGAAAGTGAAATATTTGAAGATTGATGATTACGGCTTACGACTCATGAAAATAAAAAATCCAGTATCTCAAAATATTAGAATATTACAAAAGAAATGTCGACCTTCTGAAAAGTATGTTCATTTATCCACTCAATACTTGGTTGGGGCTTAGCTTAAAATTACATAAAATAGGTGTTTATTTCTTACGTTCTCTCCAGTCTTCACCAACCATCCACTCCCACAATTTCTGGGACTTTCTTCCGTGCTGCTGCATGTTTTAATTTGTCCCTGTGCTCAGAAAGAGACGCATCATAGATCATGGGAAAGCTGGAGACGGCAAGGATCAATTTCTCCTTCATGATGATTTTTGTTTCTGTGGTGAAACAGGCGGAAGTTGGACAGGGATGGCACTCCATTTGTCCATGCTTGCTCCAGATGCATGACATTTGCATCAAGTTGACTTGAGCTCTACTCTCACCGCTACGCTTGAACATATTCGATGCTCACCTTCCCAAAATCCTTGCGTACGAATTTAGCTGCCAGTGGACATTCACCGTTATTCAAAAGGGAGGCCAGATTCCTGAACTGCTGATGTGATTCACTACTTTCCTAACCTCCTTTCAGCCTGGTTTGCCAGGTAGCCTCAGAGGCTGATATGAAACGATACTTGCATCCTCCTTCCAGGCTGCTTTGTCAGATATAGCATCAGAGGCTGATATGAATTGATATTACTATTGTGCTAGTTCACATAGCATCTTCCTTCCAGGCTGGTTTGTCAGCCAGAAGCCAGCCTGGAAGGAGAATGCAATGTATCCCAGCACAGTTGTTTCATATCAACCTCTACGTTTATATCTGATCTGGAACTAGGAGGAACTAATGATTGAAATCACCTGGTGTAGTCTTTGGTTGGGATGAAAGCATGCATACTCTCAATCCTCCATGACATATGGTTTGAAACCCCTGCTTTAGTGTTTTGTGGAGAACAACGTAGGACCATCAAAGCTTGCCATCCTGAATGCCTCCCATATTTTGTGTTCTCCAAGGACTAAACATAGCAGAAATGCAGACACATTGCCCTGTGTCTGATTGATAATGTCATCTCTGTCTCGTGAGAGATGTAGGGTGTGCAGAGAAAGAGGAGACAAATAGAGAAGGAGATGAGAAAGAGAAAGAGAGAGAGAGTGAGTGCAAGAGTCAGAGGGAAAAAGAGAAAGAAACAAGGGTCAGGGGCAGAGTTTGGGGTGGGGCAAAGACATACATGCTAATAAGTTGTGGCTATAGATCCAAGCAGTGCATAACAAATACAACTTCTGGGTTCCACACAAAGACAAACTGAGGTTTTGTAACTGCATTGAAAACAATCATTGTCAATTGCATACTCAGAAACTTCATATTCCTCTCAATGACTGACGCAAAAAAAGTTTTCACTGTATTCCTATGGGGCGCTCAGTCTCAATATGTCATTCTATGGCTTGGGTACTGTACTACATCCATCCTCCCTCCTCCTCTGTTTCCCCCCCTATCCCGTTCTCTTCCCCTCTCTTCTCTTCTTTCCTTTTATTTCTCCCCCTTTCCACTCCTTCCCCCTCCCCTCTTTCCCTCTTTTTCTCCCCTCTCCATTTTTCCCCTTTCATATTCCCTTTCTCTCTCTTGTTCTTTATTTCTCCCCCTTTCCCCTCCCCTCCCCTCCTCTCATTTTTCCTTCTCTAGCCATTACTTTCCCCTTTCATATTCCCTTTCTCTCTCTTGTTCTCTCCACCCTTCTCCAATCCCCCTCTTTCTCCTCTCCTCCCCCAATTCTCTCCTCATTCCCTCACACTGCTGCTCTGCTCTGATTGGGCAATACTTAACCTTTAACCTGCTCAATAGTCCCTAGTGGCAGCCGGTCGCTAGGTCAATAGTCATTACTGTATGCTCTAGAACAGTGCAGGGTCAATGGATCTATTAAACCAGGGTCAATGTAAGTATTCAACCAACAGTGTACAATCAAAATAATGGCACTCTACTATTTGATTTCACAGTACCAGTCAATGAGGTGACATGCTCCTCTTTGTACTGAAGTGCCAAGGGCCAATGACACCCATTCAAAATCCATTGTATAATTTCAAATATGCATGGTTGTCAATCTAAAATTATGGCTTGATTTCTGAGGAGCTATTCAATCAACAGCAGACTGTCAAATAATAGCGAGAGAGCTATTAGACTTGATCACTTTTGAGCACTGGACAGTCAAAACCACTCCATCACTCCATTACCTTTCAATTCATCACACATTCAGCTCCAGAGGACAATATAGCCTAATATTAAAGGATAAGTTCGCTATTTTGGACCCTATTTGCGGACTGTCTACCATGAACCTGACACATAGAGACCATAATTTCACTGATCGGTTCAGTATTGAGCTTTTTACAGCTTTCCTGCAGGCTCTCACTGGGCTACAGTAGAAGTCTATGGGGCAATCCTAAATGCTTTGGAAAAACTACGATAAATGTGCTTCTCTGAGACGGGAAGCTCAGGGTGTATTCTTACCGGCCTCAGTATGCTCTCCTGTGAAATGTATCTGAACATTTTTACGTGCTTGGCATGGCTTGGACAGAAGCATTCCCCTGGCGCTTGTTTTAGCTTTTGCTCCCGCGGAGGACTATGCGGCGGGGCGGTGTTTACAAAACCGTATCTAGGTGAGCTGCATTTGTTTACCTGCAGCAACGTAGGCTACTATATACTGAGACCGGTAAGAATACACCCTGAGCTTCTGTCGCTGACCCTGCACTCTGTCCTCCCTGTGGAGTCAGGCAAGCAGAAAGAGAATTCCCCCTTCACAGATAAAGTATCCAAAACAAAAAAACATTGCTACCTAGAAAATTGGTAAACAGGTGCCTATGTAATGTGAGGATAGTTCTGCACAATGAGATGCAAGTGCCATGAAAAGCTACGTTGTCAGCCTGTGACAGAAGATATGGAGTGACTGTAGTCCTTCCATACTGTATATTATTCCTTCTGTATCTCATGCATATAATTTCATAAATGTGTGGTAATCAATCAGAAGATTTGGCTTTTTAAAAAATTAGCAATACCTAATAAGCTATTCAGCCAACAGCTGACTGCCAAAATAGCACTCTACAGCAGGGAAGTCTTGGGCTTGTACACTTCACAGACCAGTAGCCAATATAGATTAAAACCACTCAATAGCAGGAAACTATTCAACTTTAGTACTCAGAGTGGAATTTCAATTTGGTAAAACATTTTCGCCATGTACATGGAGTTCAAGAGCAGCCAACCTCCAACATTAACTGCATGTTTTCTCCGACACTCAATATCAATAATTTTGAAAAAGCGAATTGTTTTTTGAAAAGTAGGACCCTTGATACAGACTGAAATGATCTGGCCTTGGGCTGCTTTGCTATGTTTGTATATATGTTTGAATGAGTATGATTTATGAACAAAAACAAGTGGCGCTTACTACAGTCCAACAAGCCACCAACATTGGTTGCTGACCGTACATGTCTGTTCAATTCCAGAGATATGTGCACAGGTTTAGTGGTCCCAGGGCCATGACATTTGCCCAGCTCATAAATAACCATGAATATTGGAATCAAGAGTTTTCATGATAGGTGCAATAATTAAAAGCTAAAAGATCTGTGACGTTTGCCTTTAAATGTGGCCACACCACTCCAGGAAAGAATGACAGTAGAGGGTAATTCCACTAAGTAAAGACTCTGCAGTGGCGGAATGGCAATATTACTGCACCTCCACTGAGAGTGAGGCTATAGTGTTACGTTAAAAATAAAGCACTTCAACTTTAAATTGCCTTTGTTACATTACAAGAGCTCAGTGATTATCCAGAAATAAGATATCCAAAGCTCTCTCTAACAAAAAATGTGGGTGTGTAGGTCAATGATAAAACAAAGGATAGAAAGTTTGATGTTTGTAACTTAAAATTGCAGAAAATGCCCAATGCAAGCCTTGTTTCACAGTGCTCCTCCTCCGTTTTTAATAAAGTTTGTTGTATCAGCAAAACAAAAACAAGCCCTCTAATTAAAAATACAGACAGGGCAGTCATTTAGTAGCAGTCCTTCATGCTTGGTGTTAAGGATTTCTCTCCAAAATTGTGGAGCCATGTGCTCCATTTTCATGGCATATTCACATCTCAAGCACGACTGGCAACCAATCACACTCTTCTCTTTGTTACCAGACTTCTTGCCAAACCAGGAGCTTTACTACTCAACCAACTGACCAGCATTAGAAAGCAAGGAAGGAGGAGAAATATACCTCCCTCTTGTGCATTGTGTGCAGTATATGGAATTATAGATGAATAGCAAGGGTGGAGGTAACAATACAACTTACAATTACTTTCATTACTGTAATTGAGTAGTAATAGTAATAGTCAGTAATATTAGTTTAAAGTTTTGACTAAAGTATTGTAAGTACGCTACATTTTAAATCACATCTGTTAAGAGTGCAAATGTTGTAGCCTCTCCATAACAGTGATGCCAACTTAGCAATTTTGTTGCTAGATTTAGCAACTTTTCAGACTACCCTGGCACCTGTTTTTTTATTTATTTTTTAAAGCACCCTAGTAACAAATTTTGCTACTTTAAAAATGTATTTAGAACTTTTTGCAACTTTTGAAAAGTGACTCAAATGCTAAAATGCACGCATTTTCCCTCTAAATGACACAAAAATTATTCACAGTCACACACTCAGTCACAACATACGGTCTGTAATGTATGACATAAAAAAACATTGTGCTTCAGCAAAGCATATAAATAAATCAAAAACGTACAACCCCGCAACCCAGTCTACATTACCACAGTTGGTTAAGAAAGTGGATAACTGCAAAAGTGCAGAAGCTACTATGGCAATGGCCATTGCAGAGCACTGTTCGCTGCTAGCATGCGACCATTTATGTATGGCTTGCAAAGCTGCATTTTCAGATTCTGTGGCAGCAACAAACTTCCAAATGCACCAAACCAAGTGCACAGAAATGATTAGGGGAGTACTGGCTCCTTATTTTCTCAAAAGGGTAACATCAGATGTGGGGGATGAGAAGTTCAGTCTCCTTTTGGATGAGTCCACTGATACCTGGGCGTGGTGATTCGGTATTTCAGTGCTAAAAAACGAACAGTTGTGTCCACATTTCTCGGGCTGGTTGAATTGGAGGGGGGCAATGCCAGATCAATAGCAAAGGCGGTAGTTGAGTGTAACCTTTAAAAAGAGAATCTTCAGGGTATTGGCACTGATAATGCATCTGTGATGACGAGTGCACAAAGGGGTGCACAAGATTTTAAAGGAAGAATGTGCATTGCCCAATTTGGTACTCATCCGCTGTGTGTGCCATGCTTTACAATTGGCTGTCAGTGCAGCATCCAAAGAAACCATCCCTAGGAGTGTTGAGTACTTAATCAGGGAAACCTACAACTGGTTTGCGATTACCCCAAAACGGCGGGAGGCGTACAAAGCCACCATTAATTGTGGCCAGAAACCCCTGCAGATCACCAAAGTGTGTGCCACACGTTGGCTATGGATTGAGCCTGCGGTAACTCGTATATTGAGCCAGTGGGAAGAACTGAAACTCCACTTTGAGTTGACCAAGGCCAGTGAGCATTGCTACATGGCGGATGTGCTCCACGCCATGTACATGGACAAGACCAACTATGTCTACCAGACATTCTTGAAATCAATCCTGTCCGACATACAAGTTGCAGTGAAGTCATTTGAGGGAGAGCAAACAGATCCTGTCAAGCTTTTGGACAATCTGGTACACCTCTTAACATACATTTGCAGCACAGTAGTCAACCCTATGGCAAAAATTGATGTCCTGAAGGATGCCATTGATGGACATCTCAGTCCATTACCATACCTCGGGTACCTTTTCGAGAGCACGGTGTCCCAACTCAGTCTTGCGCCAGAGGACGAAAAGGTCATTCGGAGACGGTGCATCAACTACGTTGTTGCTTTAAGCAAGGAGCTGCAAGCAAGGCTCCCAGACAACCTAGAAGCCTTGCGAAACATGGCCTTGTTCAGTGTTAAGGAAATGCTAAAGCACAATAAAGGCACCACTGAAATTATTAAAGTAGCTGAGCTACTGGGGTACCAGCCCCAAACAATTGACAAAATTGTTTCCCAATGGAGAAACAAAAAATCTATTTAGGTGGGACTCAACTGAAAATACAGTCGAGTTTTGGAGTGAAGTGAATAACTACACGGACTCTTCCGTATCAAATCCATTTGAAGAACTGTGCAAAGCTGCACTCGCTGCCCTCTCCTTGCCACACTCAAATGCGGAGACTGAACGGCTGTTCAGCCAAATGAGTGTGGTCAAGTCAAAGAAGAAAGAAATAGAATATATGCGGTATGGACTAAAGCTGGCTGGTGATACCTGTTACCAGCATAAACTACCAAGTGAAGTTCTGCAGCAGTTTGGCACCACAGCAGCATACAGCTTTAAGGCCACTCCATCCTCTTCTGCTGGTTCCAGCTCAGTGACAATGCAGTTGGACAGTGGAGATGAAGAGGATTTCCTTGCCAATGTATGATTCATCATATTTACGTATGCAAGGAGTGGACTTTCTGGAACTGGCGGAGACACACAGCTGATGGTGGCAGTGTGCACTGCAGTGTGAACGAGAACAGTGCCAATATCTGGAGGAAACCATTGAGCAGCCAAGCAGCACAACAGCATGGAGAGAGCTGGAGAGAGGTGCCTAGTGCACACATCATATTTGAGTTAAGTTGCTAGCTGCAATTGTTCAAGATAGCATATATGATATCCCTTGTTATTAGCTTGTATCTATAATTGTTGATCAGTTAGGTAGCATGTGATGTGACACTGTGATGTCCAAGGCAAATTTCCCTCTGGGACAATAAAGTCTATCCTATCCTATCCTATGTTAACTAACTACCAATACACTGCTTAGAACTATAATTGTTCAGAATGTGTAGTTTTACTAGTTAATAAGAAAATAAATAAAATGTAATTGTTCAATAATGTGTCATGAGTAATTAGTGTGCTTGCTACTAGCAAGTCACACTCTATATACTCTTACTTACTTCTTTATTATTTATTCTTCCGCCAAAACTTTGCACTCTAACTACTTCTGCACCGTTTATGCTATCAATACCGTTCAAACTTTAAAATGTACAGCATATACGGGAATCGTGCGATCACATACAGATAAGCAATCCGATTTATAGTTTCTTCGCAATCTAAGTTCAAAAGTGCTTTTTTGGCCCCATAGGGATTGCTGGCGGAATGTTCAGC
>OMLI01059523.1:0-15908 GCA_900302605.1 Rondeletia loricata
GGTGGTCTTGTTTATTTGAGAGCACTGCATCTTCAAAGAGGTATAGATTTCATATATTATACAACATGAGAGTAATTGTCTGTGTTTGCAAAGGTGTGCTAACCTCACACACTTAATTTTTCAAGTGGTTAAGGAGTAGAAGGCAGGGCCGGAGATAAGTAAAGTGTAAGTGTCATGGAAGTGTGATACTTTATAGCCAATATATAAAACTTACATAAAGTGATATAAGTACATTATTACATTATCGGCTCCAGTTATTACATTTCCATAATTTTTTTAAACCCAGCTAATAATGTAATAACCAGCCAATAATGTAATAACTTATTACATTATGTGAAAAAAGTTATATAACTTAGAACTTATTACATTATTGGTTCCGAAATCTTATTACATTATTGGTAAGTTATTACATTATCGGCTTTTATTACTAAGAATTGAAAAATTATTACGTCGTTGGTAGTTATTACATTATTGGCAGCTACAGTTTTACCCAGCCAATAATGTAATAACTTATTACATTATTACACAAATGAATCCACAGACAAAAAACATACTTTTTTACTATATAATCATTGGGTAACATCATTTTAAATGATTAGCCCAAACAGTAACTGCATCATGCCTGGGTGGCGACATGTTTATTGTTGCCTTGTTACGTTTGAAATTTGTGTGTGATTGCCCAAATATTCTCTTTTATTTTATTTTATATATACATATATGTGTATGACTGCCTGTTTCTGCCCCTACCAGGCCAATGAAAACTCGATACAAGCAGAAACTAAAGTGAAACCATCTAGATCTCCCGTGGTTCCAGCCAGACCCACCGAAAAGGTACAGTACACCCAAATACTCTCACTATCACCATCCCAACAATTCAGTCAGGAGTCAGTTCAGTTTCCATTCAGGAAGTATTCTCCGATTTCAAGCCAAGAGCTTTGAGTTGATGAGTGAGCATTGAGTGTATGTGCTCTTGTCATGTTTATAGAGCTGGAATTTTCAGAATTAGTTTTAATTGAAATTAAAGTGAGTCTAACCCTGCAGACAACCGCTGGTCTTGGTGTTTTGTATGAGTTTACAGTAAAGAATCACACTGCACTACTCAAGGTTTCATGTTTCTTTCCTGTTCCATTTATCTTTTGTTGTCTTTCCCCTCCTGGTTCGCTTGTGTGGGAGCAGGAACTGAATGCCACAACCAGACACAGCCACCGCAGGAGGGTACAGGCTGAGGACACACACACACACACACACACACACACACACAATTAAATATCACGTTCCTCTTAGCTTGTTTTTCGAAACCTCCGAGCCAACGCCTTCCTCTTCCTCATCAGGGCTCCAGAGGAACTGACCAATCAGAAGACGCTGAAGTTCCCAAAGATGACACAGACTTCAAACTGGTATTTAATGTCTGATTGTGATGCCCATCTCTGACCTACTTTGTATATTTTGTACACTGTCTTTCTCTTTATTCCTACATACTTTGTTTTAGGGTAATCAAGGGGTCCTGAGTGGAATTTTTCGGAAGAGCCAGAAAGAGAAAAACAAAACTACTTTCACTGTAAGCGATACACCTGCGGCTGTTTTCTGTGCAGTAGATGGATAAAGCAGAAGTTATTTGTTGGGTCACGAATCAGACTCAGATCATTTGATGAGTCACGGTGTCTGATCATTTCTGTTCACCTTAGAGTTATGTGATCGACGACTGTGACAAAGAGGAAAGAACTGAAGATGCCCCTGCAAAACAGGCTCCTGGCAGCAAACAGGTGTGTGTGTATGTGTGTGTGTGTGTGTGTGTGTGTGTGTGTGTGTGTGTGTGCACACCAGGGTCAGAAATTAGTTTAGAAAACAACCGAATACCCAGCCTGAAGCAGCAGAAAATGTTGGCACCACGCAGCCAGCAGGAGGAGAAACCACACAAACCGCTGCTCCAACCAAAACTAAAACAACCAGTATCGTAAAAAAATCAATCAAGGACTGTAAGATGGACTGGTTGGGAACAGAGAGGGGGAAATGGCACCATCATCTTCTTAAGGCCTGCAGAGAGTTTCCAGCAGTGGGAAAGAAGTGTGGGACGTGCTATATTATTTTTTAAAATAGAACAAATCTTAGCGGTACAAATTGAGTGTTTATTTGCCAATAAGGAATGCAAATGTATTATTTCATAGTTCAATAAACTTGCCCCTGAAAAGGACCAAAATGCCCCTAAAAATCAAATCAAGGGGGCAAGAAGTGCCCTCTTAAAAAAAAAAGTTTAATTTCTTACCCTGTACATATGTGTCTTCACTGTTGTGCTGGTCTTATCAGACAGTTTTTGACCTGCGCCTGTGATTGACAGGGCGTTCTGAAGGGAGTAATGAAAGGTTTACCATTCAGGCCCGCACCAAAGGTATGACACCCTGTCTGGTCTGGTGCTTTCAGCTGCTGGTGGTGGCTGCGCTTTGTGCTGGCAGTAATGGAGACCTTCTTGGTGACAGCAATGTCTTACGCTATCTATTATTTACTCTTTACCTGGAAGTGCTATGGCGAGTTTTTAGAGTAGCCTAAGTTATTGCTTGAGTGGTGATGGTGGTAGTGGTGGTGGTAACTACTTTGGTGAGGATTTTATTTTGGTTTGGTGGAACCTGTATTGTTTTGAGTTAAACAATATTTGAATTTGTTGTCTGTGGTTAAAAAAAACAACACCTGCTGGTTCTGTGTAACAGACTGACTAGATTAATCCTGGTGAATGATATGATCCCTTATTGATTTCACCTATTAAAGTCACAAATGAAAAGTAAAATGGACCTTTTCACCTTTTAAGCCAATTCTCCATATTATCAAGTACATTTAACAATAATTGCCCCAAAAAATCATTTTGTTCTCGTATCTTTATATCAAAATACCATTACTTTAACTTCCTGGAAACTCATTTTTAGTGGTTACTTTATGGCGTACCAGTAGGCGAACATAAAAATTCCAACCAACAACACCATCACAGATTTTTTTACATTTCCTTGTGACTTTAAACCTACTTCAATCATAAAGCATAGATGTAGGTGAAGGAGAGGTGACGGGTTAAATGAGGACTTTTAATCCTAGAGACAATTTGAGTCATTGATTTGCGCAAAAGGGGGTACAACTCAATATTAGGAAAGGTCTTCTTAATATTTTGAACACGCAGTTTAAATCTGAGTGTCTTCTCTTGTCTTGTTGTATTGATAATAACCCCAGGCTGATCATATTGTGCTGAAGTTTGTTCTGACTCTCCTCCAAGACCAACAGAGAGCCCAGCCCAGATCCCAACACTGAGGATCCAGGCTCAGGAAAGGAACAGTCCTCCAAACAGGAGAAGCATGCAGAGCCCAAACAAGTAAGAGAATAACATTAGAGATTACCGTCAAAGTGGTAATCTCCGACATTCTTGTTTTATTTTGGCAACATCTTTGCTGCTAAGCGCTCATTGCTGTGGTGTTTCTGCACTGCACTTCCCAGAGATCACTTGTCGATCAAACGGTGTGGGCGGTACTGTGACTTTTTCCTTGGATCTTCTGTTGATGAAGTTTGAGTTTCTCATGCTAACTATACTCAGTTCTTCTTCTATTTATTCCAAACAAACCACTGTTGCTGCGTCCGGAAACGTAAAACACAGGAAAGACCCACCAGACACCGGGTGTTTAGAGCAGCTAATGTAAAAGCTTTCATGAATTGGCTATAGGTTGAATCACTATTGTGCTGTATGAACGTATAATAGAGAGTAGCAAAACGGAAATGTATTTATTTGAAAATGTCAGATTATTACTTTTAAAAGTGCTCAAATGAGAATCACCACATGCATGATCAATTATACAGAAATGTATCTTGGTAACATTGGAGCAGAGACATATTAACAACTTGGAGTTTCACAGTACTAACGCATGGACAACATGACCTTGCATACAGTGCAAAGGGACAGGGGAAGACGTACTATGGGCAGTGGACTATACAAATCACTATATTCAACATTCTGGATCTGTGTACATTCGATTCATTTTTTCCCCCAATCTCCAACCAGGACAGAGGAAATCTCATCGCTGGGATGTTCCGGAAAACACCCAAAGAGAAAACACCTTCTCCTGCGCTGACGGTATCATCAACTCTCTTTATCATTTGATGTTGAACTTTCTCTTGTTCTCTCAGTGCTGTACTACTACATCTGCTGTTGACAGAATATTCTAGACTGATGTCATTGTTTTGGTGTTTGCCAGGTCAGCACAGCGGACAGTGATCCCGACGATGCAGAAGAGAAAACATCTGAACACTCCCACGTAGGTCTTGTTTCAGTGGCTTCACAGGGTTTATTTCAGCATAGGAAACAAAGAGTCAGATAATAATCTACATTGCCATACATTTTGAGCTATGGCTGTCAATACAGCCAGCTGGTATAATTACATCAGCTCTCATTTGAAAGGCAACAAATATCTGAAGAGATCCATGTGTTCATGTATGTGGTCTTGTATAAATCAATAGGTAAAGCAAGGCACTAACTCTGCCAGGGTTAGGGGCTTGATTCTACCCATGATAGAAATGTATGCACTCGTTATGTAATGCATTGTACACATGTTGCGTATTCTTTTTTTTGTGTTCCTCTGCAGGAGAAAGGAGGCTTCTTCTCTGGCATTCTTAAAACATCCCACAAACCAGCAGATGAAACGCCTGTACAGGTGAGTAGCTTTACTTGGTAGACCCCAAAATACAACACTAAAATGCTAAAAATTTATTTTCACATAGTAACACAAGGCACTTTGGATAAAGGTTTGGTCCATGTTTTTGTGTTTTACTGATATATCAATTTACTGTTTCAGGAGAATCTGACTGCTCATAGTGAGCTGTCAGCCAGCAGTGACAGTCTGTCTGAAAACAACAACAAGGTGAGCAGCTTTGCGTATACCTGACATGAGCAGAGATAATGTAAGTAACCTTTTTCTCTGTAATTATAGTGTAGACTGTCATTCACCTGACCTTGACAAAAAAACACACACCATAACTTCTTATTGGCGTTCTGAACATGTGCGAACTCTCCCCATGTCTGTTTCAGGACAAAGGAGGAATATTCAGTGGGATGTTCAAGAAGTCTCCCAAAACATCAGAAGCTGCTCAAACCGAAGAGGTGATGTAGTCGATTAAATGTCTTAACACTTATCCCATAGTTCATTTCTCCATAACTTGACAGACAGAGATACCTGTTGGGACAAAACTGGGGGAACAACACATAAGACAAGACACATCTTTTTGAGAAATAGGTAGGACTGCATGTTTAGTATGACATGGAGTTTGATGTAACAATAATATCTGACTGTTCTTTCCTGTGATTATGGGACGACAGCGATGCAGCCGAGTACTGTCGGCCCGCACCGAAGTAATAATCACAATAAATAACTTCCTTAAGGGTGTTATGGTTTTATACAGTTGTTACCTATGCATGTGCACTGACTTTCTTCAAAGTAGTGTCCGTTCATAAGAGTAACAAGACCGTGTGCAAAGCCACGGAACAGCCGAGCACCTATGTAGCTTGGAGGGGAATGCGTTCTCTGTTTACCACTAGAGTTAGCATAGCAACCAATAAAGCATGGCTACCTGTGCTTTCTGGGAATGATCAGGAACACGTCTGACCAATCAGATTGCTCACCTGAAACTACCCGCTGTATAAACTAAACTTATATACATACTTATAAACACTATGTCAAATGGGCTGGTAAGGAACCAGGAGAAAATGCTGTCCTCAGTCTTTTCAAGGTTCCATAAATACCAATTTCTATGATGTTTGTCTCTCAAAACAGCCAAAAATATTTACTTTAGCATGAAAAATAAGTTATTGAGTTATTCCATATCTGCACAATTCTGGCTGTGAAAAGTCTGAATGGCTGGCTGGCTGGCTCTGGTAGATCACCTTGGCCCAGTCAGGGGAAAAACTAGGTCTCATGCTAAAACAGGTTGCCTATTTTTGTGCTATGACATTAATTGCCGGATTTATTATGCAACTATTCAAACATAACCCAGAAGGTCATGTCATCATCAGTGTTATCCTGTCTCCTGATATTTGTATTGAACCAGTTCATCTCGTCTTTCAGGACCAGCAGTCCTTACACAGCGATCTATCAGCCAGCAATGATAATCTGTCTGAAAACTCTAAGGTGAGCTTGGAAGTATTCATCTGTGAAGGGATTTGATTATAACTGCAGCATTATAGTTATTATCGTTATGTAACGGCCACTGACAGTGTAACGAACTGGTCTGATGTCACCAGGAAAAGGGGGGATTTTTCAGCGGGATCCTCCGAAAGTCTCCCAAGATCCCTGGAGAGGCGATACCTGGGCAGGTAATCTATACATCACCCACATGTTTCAAAACACATTATTGGGGCTCTAGTATCACTGGAGATGAGTGTTACTCTATTGCTGCCAATTTTTTTAAATGAACTTATTGAAGAGCAAACGAATTAGAGAGCAAACAAACTAGGGTTAATTTGAGAGCAAATAAACAGATTGGAGAGCGGAGCAAACAAACTAGGGTTTATGGTGTGAACATATTGGAGAGCAAATAAACAGATTAGAGAGCAAACAAACTAGGGTTCATCTAGTGATTAGAGAAGCCACCCCGAAACTAAAAGGTGACAGCTGATATGTCTGTCAACAGCCATGTATCCTGTCGAAGTGTCCTTGAGCAAGACGCTGAACCCCTACCTACCCACTGTATGTCTCCCTGTAGAAAAAGCTCAATGCTAAATGCCTGATGAAACTTGGACGGACGACGCATTTTGGCGCTGTGCTTTGGCATTTAAAAAAAACACGAATACGCCTGATGTTAGTTAAAGGTCAAACTTTGAACGGCCATAACTGCTACACCACTGGTCTGATTTAGATGAAACCTGGAGGGATGATGCATCTTGTTACTGATTGTCAAGGGGTGCCTGCATCATTGGTGGTGGACGATGTGTTTACTTGTTGGATTTCTGTTGCTTGATCAAATCCCAACCCACTGAGATATCATAAATACTCATTTGACTTGACTGTTTGTCTAATCTGTGTTTCAGGACAAGCAGTCGCTCCAGAGTGAGCTCTCAGCCAGCAGTGACAGTCTGTCTGAGAGCAACAACACTAAGGTAAAGCACTTTAGATGCTTTTCTTCCCACTCATTCAGGTCTGCAGTTCAAGGTTTTTTTTAACGAACTTTAAAGGGCTTCATTGGCCATATAACACACAGTTTAATACGAATTTTGTAGCTTTGCTTCTCCTCTCAATACAAATTATCCATAAAGCAATTACAGCCAAAGCATCCTGTGCCTATGACAACCAATTACTCGCACAAATAAACCCAGATGACGGTGAATAAAGTTATTGTGTGTGTATCAGGAGAAAGGAGGCGTGTTCAGTGGAATGTTCAAGAAATCCCCTAAACCGTCTGAGGGCCCCCAACTAGAGGAGGTAATGTATTTAGAAACATACATACTTAACCTTGACTTCTGAATACTTGTATTCATCCTACGCTTTCTAACTTACCGTAAGTCACTTGTTTCAAGAAAGGGACTGCACTCAGGAGGACAATTCACTTTATTCAGCTTGATTCATTTCAGAAAGATGTGTAACTTTGAACTGGGCAGCAAGCCTGTTAATGCTGGAATCCAGACTTTTTTTGCTCATTTTCACGCGTACATTTGTACTTCATATGTCCGAGTGTTGGAATGATCAATTGTATAATTTTATATAACCCCCATTCGCTCTTTTCTTTTTTATATCCTTTTAAAAAATGTATCCTATTACTACTTCCTGCTGCAATGGTTCAATTTCCCCATGGGGATCATTAAAGTATCATATAATTTAATCTAATATAATCTAATCTACTCTAATCTAATCAAATCAAAGGTGAAACGTCTAGCTGTGCCATCATGAAATAAATCGAGCTGAATCAATTAAATCGTCTGAATATATTTGTAATTATATTATTTTTATAGTTGCTGTAGTGAATAATTTTGAGTGAGCATATTGCCATACTGACTTCAATTCTCTCTCTTTAGTCAACCATACTTCAGCTCCATATTTTACCCAGAATTCATCACTGTTTTTTTGTGTGTTTTAGGATAAGATGTCGCTACACAGTGAGCTCTCTGCCAGCAATGACAGTCTATCAGAGAACAAGGCAAGTCTAAATTACAGACCTGCGTTTAGACTTTGAGAAATCCTCACCAGTCACCCACAGAAACTAGATGAGTCACTAACGAACACAAAAATAGATCCGGGGGTGGATTTTTTTTCTTTTCTAAACCTGTATAGCATAAAGTCCTTTGTGGGTCAGTGGGTGGAAGATGAAGTTCCTAAGAATTTTGAAATTCAGGAAAATGTGTCATCAGTTTGCTTTAAAGCTGTTTTTGAACTCTGTTCGCTGTAGGAGAAAGGCGGGTTGTTTAGCGGACTCCTCAGAAAGACTCCCAAAGCACACGGAGAGATACAGGTAAGTCTGCGTTCCCCAAGCAGAGCCAAGGTGTTGTGTTTTTTGTGTAGATAGTCCCAACTGAACATGTACGTTATCTAATTCTGAAAAACTTAAGACCGTATGGTGCGTATCACCATGTATTTTAAATTCCTCACTAAATAAAGGGGGTTTACACTCATAAAGAAAACAGGTACACTAATGTGTTCAAATACTTTAATCCACGAAGAGCAGAAACGACAATAACACAGACAACGAGGTACATTTGCATTTTCCTTATGGGTGCGATAACCCTTTCACCCGTCCGCCGTGGAGCGATCTGACGGTTTCTAATTATTCTGCTATTGTCTTGTTTCAGAAGAATCTCTCTGCTCAGAAAGATCTGTCAGCCAGCAATGACAGCCTGTCTGAGAATACCAGCACTAAGGTGAGTTGCTTTGTTGTGATCACACTCGCTGCCACATTTGATTTGAAACACAGTTTACATTAAAGGAGCCTTGTGTAGCAGTTTTAAACATCAATATATCGTTGTCAAATTAATTGTGATATCTTGGTATACTTACCCTAAACAAATGAGAACATGTTTGAGACGATTGGCAGCCTCTATCTCATGCTAGTGGTATTGTTGGTGCTTGTGTTTCTCAAAATTAAGACCACATTTCCCATGAACCTCGTTGCTTCCTGTCATGAAGAGGATGTTGCTGCTAGTCCACCTCCCCCCTCCTTGGTGTTGCTCTGTGTGCGTTTGTTTCCTCTTTCACTTTACTGAAGTTGGAAGTTATTTTTCCTTCTGCCTTTCACTTGTTCCATCATCTGCCATTGCATGAAACTGAAAGGTTTAGCTCCATTTGCACTGGAAGAACAGCGCTCTCTTCCTGTTTTGTGCCGTAAAGCAATCCAGCAGATTTCTCGTGAAATCCGACCCGGTGGTACACAATGTCAAATGCAGTAGAGGCCAGTATAGGCTGCCAATCTTCTCTATGGTAATTACACTAATGTCTCAAAACTAAGGTGGTGATGATTTATTGATGTAACAATGATACAGGTAGCACCTTTAAAAGCAAATCTCTAAGTGCTACAAGGGAAGAACAAGTAAAAACACATAGTAAGTGGTAAGAACTGTGGTTAACAACTCAGCAGTTCAAGATAAGGCTTTCCTGTACAGGAAGGTTTTTAGCCCTGTTTTAAAATAGCCCACAGCCTTTTTTTAAATTGAAAATGTAGCTATAATTTAGGTATGACTCTGGTCATACTGTGCTCGGACTTCCTAAATTTAACCAGCTCCTTGGTGTTTCAGGAGAAAGGAGGTGCATTCAGTGGAATGTTCAAGAAGTCGTCCAGACTTGCAGACGGGCCTCACACAGAGGAAGTAAGCAGTTTCACCTCTGCTTTCTGATCCCATACAGTCATTCCATTGTTTTGTACAGTAAATCACAGTGTTTTGGGGTCGGTCGTTACTTAAAGGTTAGGGAAGTGGGTTTGTGACCAGTAGGTCGACGGTTCGAATCCTTGGGCAGGGGGAGTGAACGAGTAACACTCTTATCCCTCAGTAGCTGCCGCTGAGATGTCCTGGAGCAAGGAGCTCTTGAGCAGTTTCCACCCTTCCCTGTTTAAATAAATGTTAAAAGAATGTAGTGATGATGAAATGTAAGAAGGGCTGTAGTCTGTTATCTGTCATAGATCCTGATTGTTTTTTATCTCCTCTCAGGACAAGCAGCCGCTAGACGACGAGCTCTCAGCTAGCAATGACAGTCTGTCTGAGAACAATGCCAAGGTGAGTTGTTTTTGTGCATAATGTATGAATACGCCTGAATAACTTCATTTTTCCAAGTTAACGCGCTCAACGTGTGTTTCAGGAGAAAGGAGGAATATTCCGTGGAATATTCAGGAAGCCTCCCAAACCTTCAGAGGCCGCTCAACCTGAAGAGGTAAAAGAGTCAGTCATTTTCCTGGTCCACAGTATCGACCAGTACACAGTGAAATTCAACTATTCACTTCTGTTCTATTTTCATTTTCAAGACACCCTGTCATCACTAGAGAGATACATGGCAGTCTATTATGCCAACCTTTCAATTTGTTAAAGCCTCATTTACAGTGTTTAACTGTAACTCAAATTATTTCCAACCTTTCCACCTGTTTACATTTTTCAAAATGAGAAATAAATGTGCATTTACTTTCAGAACTAGCTACAGAACATTTACTAATGTTACCACAAGTTTTAAGGCCACTCATTTTATTTTTTTACAGGACAAGGAGTCTCTGCACAGCGAACTTTCAGCTAGCAGTGAGAGTTTATCTGAGAACAACAAGGTCAGTCAGAGTTTAAATCCAAATTGATTAGCCTTGGAAGTGGCTTTTTGACAAATCATCATTTAATCTGTAAATATGTAATTGATCATAACTCATCTGAAAGCCTTTTTGCTCTCTGTCCATCAGGAGAAAGGGGGGTTGTTCAGCGGACTCCTCAAAAAGACTCCCAAAGCATCTGGAGAAAGGACTGATTCACAGGTGAGTGACTGTTTTTAGTTATGTAGATAGTTAATACGCCTCTATACACTTTTTCACAATTACATCCATTATCAATTTATCTGTTTCAGGCCAAAGACACACAGAAAGAGCTATCGGCCAGCAATGACAGTCTGTCTGAGAATAACACTAGTAAGGTGAGTTGTGTAATGTAACAAGCCCTTGTAGATATAATTACTTAACAGGGAGTATTCACTGATACCAGTTGTTTAAAATGATTTTTTAGGAGAAAAGCGTTTTCAGCAACATGTTTAAGAAGCCTCAGAAACCGGCAGAAGGCACTACAGCGGACAAGGTACTTAAATTAAATCTATAAGTCACTCCATTATTTACACCTGCTGTTATGGGGAATGGACCTGATGCTGGTATTTACTGTTTTCTGGTTTGAATTCAGGAGTTGGAGGTGAACAGTGAAAAGCAATTATCTGGAAGCTGTGACAATCTGTCAGACACCACCGTCCCTAAGGTACTTCAGCCTAAAAAACATTCTGATTTTTCTCTCTCACTCTGTGGTTGCCCTTGTCATTTCAATGTGACTTTTGAAACCTGATCATAGAGATCAGATTGTATGAGATGATATCGTTGTGTTTGCCTTAGAAACTCCTGTCACGCATCGCACGTAGCTGTATTTATTTAAGTCTGTGTTTACAGTGCGCACTCGTGTGCGCATTGTGGCTGGATATATATATATATTATTGAAGATCCAATAGCAATGTGAGCAAAATCTCATTTCTGGGCATTATTACATGGTAAATAATTACATTGTAATGACATGTAGCTGTAACTTCTGACTCTACTCACTAATTTTCTTCAGTCTTCCTCCGTTTTCATTAATACATTTTGTTTTGGAGTGCATTAACTGTAGTGAAATAACTAAAGTGTGTGTGTTTTAGGAGAAAAAAGGAGGCCTAGCTGGCATATTCAAAAGGTCAGCCAGCATTGACAACCTGTCTGAGAATGAGGTCAGTGTCAGTCCAGTGCACATTGCTTAGCATTTTATATCTTCCACTTTAACCTTTTTTTAAATTTAGTTTATTTGAATAGGGACAATGCATACTTGAACACTCATCTCTCCAAGAAGCACTTCACGTCCCCCTCTCTTAGCCCTGAATCACATCAACCTCTTCCCTGTACTCTACTCGCACATGATTATGCTTTTGTCTTGTTTAATAAATAAAAAAATCAACCTTTTCTCCTTGGTTCTTATTGTCTTGATTTAGCACTTCTCTAACATGCACGATAGTTGTAAGGACACTGGATTCTTTGGTACATTTAATGTCTGGGTGCTGTTGCTTTGACACTTGCATTTCTCAATATTGGTTACTTGTAATGTCAGCAAGGAATTATTCTACCTTTGCACTTGTTGCAAGTCACTCTAGAAGAGATGCCAGGGGAAACACATTTTTAGAGGATACAAACTTTGGCACAACAAAATGACTATGTGGTCAAGGTGGAACACTTTTCATCACTAGTCTACAACCTCTCATTTGGCCACTTGCATTTTTGCTGATCAGGAGAAAGGTGGGCTGTTCAGTGGACTTCTAAAGAAAACACCCAAAGCGTCTGGCGATGAGGCAGCAGCACAGGTAAATGTGTGTTTTCTAGTTTCATATTACTCTGTTAGCATCACTGTCTGTGGTGATGTTTATTTTACTTTGTCCATTTCTCTGTTGCAGGACAAAGACGCCCAGAAAGAGCTCTCGGCAAGCAATGACAGCCTGTCTGAGAACGGCAACACTAAGGTCTGTTGAGAAATGCTGTTGGGTTTTGAATCAAAAAGGAATATCTGCACTGGAAAATATTCTTAAATACTTATTTTAATGCACTGGAGCAGGTGATGAAGTGAATGTGTTTCAGTGCTTTGACTTCATTAGCATTTAATTGAGTGCTGCTGTGCATTTAAAAATGAATTTACAAATATTTATTTTCGATTCAGCATGTCTGAGTGTGCATGGAGCCTTTCTTTTAAAGTTTTGGATTTCAGTGTGCCAGTCCTTTGTTTGTCCTTTAATCATGATATTTTTAATTATGATACTTTTCAAGTAACCTGATATCATTGTTACTATCACTTAACTGGATTTTGGTGTATGTCTATGTTTCATGTTTGTTCTTCAGGAGAAAAGTATTTTCAGTGGAATGTTTAAGAAAGCTCAAAAACCAGCAGAGGGGACTACAACAGATGAGGTGCAGTAATGACTTTATTCAACCTTTGCACAGAGGTTTACAGTACATTAAACCTTTTGACACAGTCAAATGACGGTACATTGTATTGGTTTTAATGTACTTTATTTTTAATGTATTATTTTAGTCTCTACTATGTTTTATTTCCTGTTGTGTGTTCAGGAGTCAAACCCAGGTGTGGACAACAAGTTATCTGTCAGCTGTGAAAATCTCTCAGACACAACCACATCGAAGGTACGTATGTTGTCTGGAAATCATGTTCTCAGTCTGTTTCTCTCTACATTAATGACTGTTAATGTGTCGATGTCCTCATATGTTTCAGGAGAAGGCAGGAGGGCTGTCAGGGTTATTCAAAAAGTCTCCCAAACCAGCGCCGCGCTCTGTTGCTACTAAGGTAGCCAAATGATCTGATGTTGTTTTGCTTGTGTTGGTGTGTATGGGTTCTCAGTTGTGTAGGTGTAAGCTAACCAGACCGGGGTCAAATAGTATCTGAAAACAAACACAATTATCTAGAATATACTATTCGACCGAGGTCTGATGCTAACGCTCCTGTTCATTTCCCAGGATCCTCTCAGTGACACAAAGGAACTGTCAGCCAGCTGTGACAGCCTCACAGACACTGCCAAGGTGAACACTACCTGAAGGCAATGGTGCACAGGGCAACTTGTTGGGCAATGCAGACAGGCAACCATGCCCGAGGACTTGCCTCAGCATTGTGGCTTTACTCACATAGGAACATCTTGTTTCTAGGAAACATTTAAAATAGATTTTCGACCTCATTTTTTACTTTGTTGCCTGTTGGTTTGAAGGTTGCCCATCTAAGCTGCCAAACAATTTCACCAAATCTGCTTTATAGTGTTGCAATAGGCAGGGCATTGGCTGCTGATGGGTGATGTCACCCAAGAGTTGAGCTGCAGACATTGATTACAAACATGAAAACAAGGAGATGGCAATCAACATCAGCTGACCTTTATCTGGTCATAGAAAATCATTGAACACCCGGTGACTGCTTTGTTAAGTAGCTGAATACATGGAAAGAGCTGCATTGTTACTTTAATCACATAGGAACAACTTGTGATCTTTGGAAACCTTTGAATAGATTTTTTATCTGTGTCTTACTTTGTTGCCTATTGCTGAGAGGGTTTCCTAACTACATTGGCCCAAAATGGCCTAATATCACTGAATAATGGCTAATAACAAAGACATTTAAAAGTGAGTGAAGTACAGTGTTTGTTTAATTTACAGCTGAGGCATGCTTTTTGTTTTTTTGCAGGACGATCTTTCAGCACACAGCGGACTGTCGGCCAGCAACGATAGTCTGACTGAAGCTACAACCGCAAAAGTGAGTCTTGCAGAGTGTATTACCCCACTTGCTTCTATCAACATCTTCTCACCTTTCGTGTCTTATATCATTGCCTCGTGTGTTTTTGAAACAGGAGAAAAAAGGAGGGCTCGCAGGAATGTTCAGGAGGACAGCTAAAGCAGTGGAGCAACAGGTACGACATTATCAGCACTGAGAGACAGTGGAGCTACAGAACATCTGTATGCTATCTGCACTTTGTAATTTTGTTTTAGTAGCAGTAGCAGCAGTAATAGCAGTAGTAGTAGTAGGAGCAGCAGTAGCAGTAATAGCAGTAGTAGAAATAGTAGTACAGTAGTAGTAGCAGTGATAGTAGTAATGGTAACAACACAGAGAGAGGTGGAGCTAAGCAGGGAAAAACACAGTGAGGGTTCTTGATTATTCCCCAACTGTACATTCCTATCCAAACCATATATTTCTAGACTGTCAGTGAACCAGATCTAAACATATACACATCTTTTTTGTATGGATTTGCCTGTTATGATGTTTAGCAGTGTTGAGTTATGCATACATTGCTGTCTCCATAGTCAATATATGGTAAAATGTTAAGAATAAATATCTTATAACTTAATACTAATGGGTATAAAGTGAGGAAGGTAGCATTACTAGCAATTACTTGTACCCTTCAAATACCTGGATCACCCATCTGTATCTGTAGAGCAGTTATGGAGTTAACGGTCTGTAATTGTCTCTAAGGAAGGTGAAGACATGAAGCCACTAGAGGGAGGCAGTCAGCAGAGACCCACGAGGACCATCAAGAAGAAAAGACGAGTGAGTTATCGTTCACTCTACAAACACGTGATATATTG
Source organism: Rondeletia loricata (assembly GCA_900302605.1). NCBI lineage: Eukaryota > Metazoa > Chordata > Actinopteri > Beryciformes > Rondeletiidae > Rondeletia > Rondeletia loricata. Next base: position 15,319 of record OMLI01059523.1, read on the forward strand.
CAACGGATACATTCATCAATGTGTATTTCCACCCAATAAAAACATACCCGTGTGTATCAATAATACCTAACTTGGTTATTTTTAATAATGGTGATGATAATAAGTGAGAGAGATCTGCCCTACAAAGGCAAATAGCTTTAACTACTTTTTGTGTGTTTTTAAAGGTCAAAGATCGTGACTAGGATTTAGACTCCATATCAACAAATATTATACCCATACTTGCTATTAAATGATATACAGTATACAGTGTATGATATACACAGCTAATAATTTTTCTCAGTTTCATATCTCATGCAGTTACTCAGCTTCGATGTTCCGGTTCTTCTCCGGTTGATGAAGTCTTTTTTTTCTCCTTCAGGTTGTGTCCTTCCGAGTCAAGCAAACTCTTCCCAGAATTCCCAAGCTTAACGTAGCTGCTCAGGTATTACTGCTGTCCTCTATTCGTTACTCAGTTACTACTAGGGATGCCCCCCGAAACCCGGTTCTAAACGGGAACCGGTTCTAAATTAGTAAAAACCGGAGTATTGATAAGATCCGACGTTATCGGTTCTGCTATCGGTAGTTACTCGAGAAATTATATTGTGCCAAAT
>OMLI01059525.1:0-18593 GCA_900302605.1 Rondeletia loricata
TGTTATGAGATTTGACATTTCATTTCTAATAAAGAGGAATTGGAATATTAAAGTACATTCTGTATTTGACTCAATTTGTACCCTAAAGTATATCAGATGATTTAGTTTAGTTTAGTTTTATTTGATTGAGAATAAACAGTGTACATACAAAACATACACATGGATAAAAACGATCGAGGATAAAACACAATAAAGTCCATGACTTATTTCCATTGTGGTCCTCTACATACACTGTTTGTATACATTTTCACCTTATAATATAGCAATATATCGATATCGAATCGCCCCATACCAGTATCGAATCGTATTGGTATCGAATCGTATCGTATCGTATCGTGACCCATTGTATCGATATCGAATCGTATCATGAGATCCTTGCCGATACCCAGCCCTAGGGTTGACTATTTTAATGTTGAAGGGGTTGGAAAATCTCCACATACCCCCTTATCATAAATATTGAACGGTCCCTTGAATTAATGAAAGATACTGGCTCTTTGTCCTTTACAGTTCTGGCAGCTGTACAACTCAGTGACCCTGTTTCACTTGGCAGGACATGTGGACTGTAAGGAGTGGCAGGTAAGGATCGTAGACCCACTGCATAAACCTCAGAAACATCTGTCAAGGCAGAGGAGAAATGGAAGTTGGGCATACTGCTTAATCCCACTCATAAACACCTTGCAAACAAGTCGCTTTTTAAAATAATTTGTGGGTTAAGAAAGTGTGCCTGTCTTGTGCATTTTTTCTGCCCGGGCCTGCTTCATTATTTGTATATATGGGTGAATTAAGACTGGAGAACTGGGTCCAGCATTTGAAGATAATGATCCCTCCCTGCCCAATACTGTGTATAGCTGCATTTGGCATTTTATCATGGTTATAAGCCTTTTTAATGATTTGCAACACATGCTCCCTGTTCATTATAGGTCACACTAAATGACAAACAGGAGTAGTCCACACTGACAAAATCATAGTGGTTGATTTGAGTGTAGTCAAAAGCGTAAGCTACAGAGCTTAAAAAACAATACATAGCATTTGAAATTGCTAAGGTGAAAGTCACACTTCACACTTTATGTAAATTGAAGATTTTTAGAAAAAGCCCTACAAAGTATGAAACACTACTGCACTTACTCCATGCTGAATGTTTAATTAAAGCAGCTATAATTTCTCAATCTTTTGATAAAATAATGTGAAAATATGTCTTGCTCAGCAGTGGGGTTTTGTCTTGTCCTTCAAATTAAAATGACAATCTCTGAATTTCCTAATATTTTGCTGTTACTACAAACCGATAACATGTTTTACATTATGAAAAGCAATCCTAATGTTTTTCTCAACAATAAAACTGATTTAGATTAATTTGATTAAGTTATACTTAATACACGTACTGTGTAGTTAAGTGTCAATGTTGGGTGGGTCTGTAGGTCTATTTGATCTCCAGATGCGTTTTTGCAACCCAAATTTCAACACGGGTAAAATAAAATCCAAAACTGTGATTCCATGTTATTCATAGATACCGTAATTACATTGTTGGAATATTTGGAAGAACTGATCACATTGGTGAGCACAAGATCAAACTTGATTGTTTTGAACTTTTCTTAGATGCTTATTACACTTTCTTAGATGTGCATTTATCACAACTTGCCAACACAGAAATCATTTATATCTTAGGAATTTGTTTTCTGACAAAAATAAAAAATGACGTACAGCACCTAAAATGGGAAGAAATAAAAAACAGACTGCAATGAAAAATTTGGATTGCTGCAACGTGTCCTCATGTTAACTATTGATACACGCTACTGCGTCTGAAAGGGTGCTTTTCTGAACAAATAATAATACAAGAAAAAATTTTAAAGGGTAAATTCAGACAAATTAATAGATTTTTTTTTGTTCAAGTCCTATGTGCTATGCATAAGATTGGAAATTGTACGGCATTGATTTCTTGTGTTTTAAGACATTTTATAGCATGCTGTTAAAATGATTAGTTGGTTATGGTCATGTAGTAACACCGTCCTTCCCAGAACGCATTCCTATGTCAGCAATGATCTTTCATTCGATTGCCATACATTTCATGTCCAGTGAAAAATATTCAAAAACCATGATCAGTAATTGGCACCTTTCAGATTAAATAAACATCAGGCTTACCTCAAAAAAAGATAATGACAGACATTGTGAGTTGGTAAATACATTTTGAAAACATGAGTCAAAAGTAGCCTAGCTTAAGGTTAATTTTTTGTTGCAGGCCAATACTCTACTTGATCATCAAGTTAAATTGTGGCAGTACACATAATCAGTGGAAAGTGTAGTCCTCAATCTTAACTTTTTTAAGTCTTGATGTAGCATTTGAGGGAAGTTTGTCCTCTAGCCGAAACAACATTTCAAAATATAGAAATGTCTACAGTTACAGAAATGCATCTCATGATTTGTCTTGAAATTAAACAATGACATTTGTCTTTTTCTTTTAGGTATTTATGCTGGCACTGACATTTCTTGTCTTGTTCCTGGGGAATTTTCTCACCACGTTAAAGGTTGTTCACCAAAAACTTCAGAAAAACCAAGAAAAGGTGCAAAAAAAGGACTGAGAATGAGCTTTAAGAGACAGCTCATATTCTCCAAATGGCCAGTAACTTTGAAGCTAAACTATGATACGCACAGTCGCTTGATAGACCGACCACAGTAGGATCAGGCCAGGAGAAGACAAAGCTGAAACCAGTCTTTGATGACAGCAGCAACATCTAGCCAAAGTATTTGGTGAATGGGCTTTTGCTTTCTGATGACTTATTGTTGTCCGTGCTGCACACTCAATCACAACACAAAGTGGAACTCCTTGACAGTTTGTTACTCTATCATGTAGATATAAAGTGATTGGACAGAATGTGTTTTATTTGGGTGTTTGTGTCAGTGCATGAACTTGTAAGAGAGCCTTTTGTTCAAATTATATGCAACTAAAAGAGGGTAGGTAGCAGTACAGAACAGTATAGTTTGCCTTTGAAGACCTAAGTCTGTCATGTAGATGCTTCATACTTCTGTGAAGTAGTAGTGGTCAAACTATCTCTCTGGGTATAACAAATTTGAATACGTACAATATGGCACAGCGTTCCATTATTTGTATCGTCTAACTTTTTTATGTGTAGTGCTTAACTCCCTATTGTGCTTTTTCAATGTTAAACCCTTTTTTCTTTTTTGAAAATGACAAATGTGGGTCCATAACATTGAATACACCAAATCAGACTTACACAGAAACTGGATAGCTGCTTGCCCACCACCACCTTACTGTCAAGCATTTGAGTCTCAGAGAAAATGATCCCCTCTGGTGCATCTTTCCTATGGCAGTATGAGCTGGTGCCATTGCTGTCCTATCTGCCATATGGGAGTCAGTGGCATTTGCTTATTGTTGAAAAGTTTCTGGGGGTTTTTGTTATTTTTCTGGTTCCTTGACAGAGCGGGGGCCGGCAACACTGTTACTCCATTCAGGCGGTGGTCACAAAAGCCATCCATTTTTTTGTACAATCTAAAGCCTAATCATGATTATCTAAACTAGCTAACTCCCAGTGAAGACTAAAGGAGATCTGGATTTTAAGTCCTTCCTAGCAGCAATTATTATACTATACATCATCATTGCTCTGTTGTCATTATCCTGATGCTAATAAATCATAATTTGTACATGTTATTTTTCTCTAATGGTCTCAACCTTGCTGCTGGTGATGATATAGCTTTAGGCTTATTAAACATTTTACCACGAAGACATGGGGTTAGAAGAACTGTTTAAATCCAGTTTAAAACTTAGTTTATACAGTTTTTGGATTTATGATTACTGTGCTGAAAAGAAATAACCATGCTGGTAGTTCCCATCTTGTCATGTTTTGTCTTGTCAGAAGTTTATTATGATTAAAATGCTGCTGTTGGAACTGGTACTGTATGACTATTATTCAGAATGATGACAAAATGTGCTAGATTATTGTTTTTGTAATTCCAACCAACATGCATTATTAAATATGTATATCAATTAACTATGGCTAAATCTTGAGCTTTTGCTGCAGGTCAGTGTAGTTTTATCTGGTTCATGCTTCATACTTGTTCTGTAGTATTAGACAAGTTTTGTTTTTAAATCAAGAATTCAGATGGGCTCAAATGAGTTGATCTGAATAGCTGTTGTACTGGCGGATCTCTAATGCCTTATTCTCCCTGTAGCCTGTCACAACTGAAATGTCTTGTTCGTTTGTTTCAAAAATCCAAAGACCTTAGCTTTAGATGTGTCCTTTTTCAGAATGCATTCTGCTCTAAGACAAACATGATTTATATGTCACTTTTATTGGGTAAAGTTGAAGCAAGTTGAGTTACATTTGATGAGAGCTGCCACAATGCACAAAAGAACTTGATTTCCTCACTTATATAATGTAGCTGATGTTAAAATGTTATCATTTTCACCATGGATCATTCATCTCAAGACTGCAACTGGTGCTTGAACATGATCAATAACAAGAGACAGTTGACAATTTCGCATTCTGTGTACATTGTTGTAAAAAAATAAATTAAACGCCTGATAAAAGATTGCGGACATTGTCTGTGTCTCTTGTGCATGAGATTGAAAACGATCATAGATGTTTACACCAAAGAAGGTGTTTATTTAAATGTTGTGCCTTGAAATCTGCTTGGTGACAAGTGTGGCCCATATGAAGTCTGCAGCTGCATTAGACACATCAGGCGATTTCAACACTAGTGGGCGCTGTTGGTGAGGACAAGAGACCTGCTACATGTTGGCCCAGCCTAAAAAGACGAAATATTGTCCAATGCATTCTGTTTACCAAAACTACTGGAAACCTCAGTATTACATTCAGTTATATTTTGTGGATATTTTTTAAGTGTTGAAAAAGTGTCACTGAAAATGAGCCAACCCTATTGAATTAGTATTTTCCCGTGCTAATAAAGATATTTGCTCAAGGCTGTTAAAGACACTGAAATATTGAATTTGTTTATTTGTTTTATTTTTAACATCCATTTTCTAGGTAGATTGTTTCCTCACCAACAGCTTAACCCCTACCAGACATGTCTGTATCATTTGAATTGACACTGGAAGGTCTCCACTTAGCAGATCATGGGAATTGGTCTGGTTCTCTTGCCAATCAGGATTGAGAATTGTCACTTTACCGCATGCGATAATTAATTATTCAAATTCATTCAACAAATACCCTTTTCACTCATTCCAAACAGCACGAAGCACTATTCACATCCTGAACGTTACTCTATTTGAAAACAAAATATGAAAACTTACTAAATACAAAATGAAAACTTTAAAAACAATACCTTTTCAAATAAAAGGAAATAGTTGTTGACAGAAGGCGTTGTTTTGTATCATTAAGCAAAAGTACCACTTTGACGTAAATATTCCATATTGATATAAGACTAATTTTCTCTTCATGGGACTACATTTAAAAAGTACAAAACATCCCTACTGCAAGATCTGCTGTTCATTGTTCTTGCGTAATTGTCCATGTTCTTTCCAGTTTCATCATCAGAAGCACCTTCTTGTGACAGAAGGGGGATGAGGTGATGATTCAGCGGGGCCCACAAAGATGTAAGGATTGATAACAGTATTTTCTGAACCTGTGGTCGTAAGTCACATCTGTTCAGGGCACCCAGAAATATTTGCAGAGCACCTCTGGTCACTGAATGTTCAGCCACTCTTGAGTGTGTATGATATTTTGGAATGATGAAGCCATCACCAGTGGCACTCGCCTGGCACCTGAGTGGGGACCTCAAGCCGCTGTGCTTGCTGACTTTGAATTCACAAAATGACACAATTCCTTTTCCTCTTACAGTGTTTTTGTTTACGGTTGGCTGCCAAAGCTTTTTTGGTGGCCTCTTTGAAAATGTCTTCCACATTCTCCTGATACTTAGCTGAACACTCCAGATATAGTTCAGCATTCATCTGCTGTCGGGTCTCCTCACCCTGCAAACCCAACCATACATACCGTAATTAAATTAGAATGTATGACTAACAGCAGAAGAAGGAACAATGTATATCAGTTGTCTTTAACTTAAAAATGGCAGTAAAATAAAAGAAAAAATCATATATTTCGTCAGCAATCATATCAGCCATTTATTACAATGAAATAGTAATACAGTTGCATATTGCACTGGAACTGTAAGATTGAGATAAAAGGTGTATTTCCATACATGAATAAAGCATCTGCACACTTCTCATTCACTTACCTGTGTGTAAGTGATGGGATCCTGATTCATGGCCTTTAGCTTCCTTGCACACTCTTTGTCCTTCCTAAGATCAGTCTTACAGCCAATCAGGACAATTGGAATGTCCCGACAGAAGTGCTTCACCTCTGGGTACCACTGGATAACAAGGTAAGGGTTTCAGTGTCTCACGTGCAGATTCAACTTGTTATATCCATTCTCATTAACATTAGACTGTTTGACAGCAATTCCTGTGTCTTTCTCACACCGTTTTTGTTTTTGCGTTTCCCTGCTCAGTAAGAGAGAGTCCCAGCACTGTTCTAGAAACTTGCATGGGGTCAATGTTCACATGCAGGCTGAGTCACATGAGTTAGTCAGAGCTAAAAGAATGTACACCAACATATCAGTCTCTAACAAGTCAGTCTCGAACAATCATTTATCAAACTAAACTCTTGTTTGAACATCTAACCTGAAACTAAACAGTGATGTTGCATGGTCACTTTCTTGTTTCGCTGGGCCTTTAGTGGATTAGTAGTACAGCACACACATAACTTGGTGCCAATGTTGTGATTACCTTGATCAAGACATTCTCAAAACTGGTGGGGTTGGTCACATCATAGCAGACTAAAACCAGATTGGCCTCCTGGTAAGAGAGTGGCCTTAGCCGGTCGTAGTCATCCTGTCCTAAAAGAAATAAGCCATAAAACACACATATTAACTGTTCAATTTAAATGTGAACACAAAGATAATCAACAATTTAGGGGTGGAAATGGACAGAAGAACTAACTAAAACCTAGTCTGCTTTGGATGCAACAGTCTGAACTTCAAGCTATATAATACAATGTTGGGGTAGATGTATAAAACCACATCCTGGCTTCAACTTCCTTTTCTGCTGAAGTAAGTGTCCTTGCTGCAATTATACGCAAAGATAAGCTGCTAACTCGTGTCATGGGTTTTCCTGGATATGAAATGACTCTAGAAACTATCGTTAGTTCAAATAGGATCTTCATGTTTCTGCCTCTAGAGATAGTTTCCACACATCCAGCCAGGTCAACGGCTCAAAGAACACGAATTCAGCTAAGTTTGAAATCATAGTGTACAATTCAAAGGAAATGAAAATACTCCATCAGCATATCATTAACTTGAGCTATTTAACCACGCTATATTAGGAGATTTTATTTTGTTTTATTTCTTTATTTTGCATTTTAATTCAATTTACAAAGCACTTATCACAATATGGGGGAGATGTCTTGAATTTGCCTTTAAAGTTCATTCATAGATGGCTTGTTAGTAGTTAGTAATATGCTGGGTAGCTCCTAAAAGACAATGATGCACAGATGTTAACCAGTGTTTCTCTTTACATCGACCGTTACCACTTCCTCTGTCAGAGGTGTTCGCAGCCACTGTGTATGACAATGTTAAAACAATGAGATAAAGAATTAACATACTGTAGACATGGCTGTATTGAATGTCTTAGAAGATATACAATCATTTTCTCCTGTAATCACATCATGATTTACCTCTGACTCATTATGTGCACTCTATATCTGAAGGTTCACACACTGTTGAGCAAAAGTCCTATCAAGTTGCATCTGGGTTAACTGAGCTCACATATCTGCCTATTGTGAAAGAACTGAGACGTGTAACTGAATTGTTGTTCATCATGGTCGAGTGTTTGACAGGGAGTCTTACCCGCTGTATCATACAGGTTGAGCTTGATCTCTTTTCCTCCATGAGAGATAGTGGTGACATATTTTTCGAACACTGATGGGGCATATTTCTGTTTTTGACAAACAAAAGAATGAAGTACGTTTTATGATATGGCTATATATTGCTTTTATTTAACATCATGTTGCTGCTCCATATTGCCTAATAGTCCACCGCTATATAAAAGTTATACAATTGTATTAGAAAATGTTGTATAACCTTTGGAAATTGACCTCACATTTATTGTATTAAATTCATGTTCAAAAGGGGCTAAGTTCAAAATTTTACAATACAACTGTCTTTTTCACAATTATGGTCAGAAACACATACATTACTGTACTACAAAAAAAAAACATATCAAGAGATGGTACATGACATGGAAGTTCCTCTTACCTCTGGAAAATCGCCTTTGGCATAAACCATCAGAAGAGAGGTTTTCCCACAGCCTCCATCTCCCACAATGACAATTTTGAGTTCTTCTCCCTTTTTTGTGGTACCATTACCAGTCACACGGCGGTTTTGTGTCATGTCTCCTCAAAACAATCCAACAAGTGCCAGATAGAATAGAGCTGAAGTTACTCTGTCCAGAATTAGGTTAAATACATGGCAAAGCCTGTTGAATGACTTGGGAAAGGCTCAGATGATTTACAGACAGTGTCAAGAGAGAGGAACAGACAAGCCTCATGTTTTACCAGGTATCTCAGTCTGTTCACCACTTCCTGTTCCTGTCACAATTCAGTTGTTTCCAATTGACCCCAAACACTTCTCTCTTGTCTTCTCATCAGTTTGCTCACTGAAAGTATCTCTGTGGTAAAATAGTACAGCAGCTGAGCTGTACATGTAGAGCTGCTCTTACTTCCTCTATTGCATGCTTGCCTGTTTAGTTTCTGGGCGGGTACCCAATCTGAAGTACTGCCTCTATTTAGAAGTTTGTGTGTGTGTGTGTGTGTGTGTGTGTGTGTGTGTGTGTGTGTGTGTGTGTGTATAACACTCAGTTTAAGAATGTACATCCTTATAGCTTAAGACAGTTCAGTCAGTCTACATTAACATGAACAACTATCTGAGAATTATTCTCATCTGTGAAGTCATACGGATGGATGTAAGGCCTGGAGCTGCTCCACTGACAATGAATGGGAGACTGACGATGTGTTCACACAATGTTTGTGTAACTTTTTACATCCAAATTAGCTCTTTATTTTGGTAGACCTATCGTTTCAGAGACAGAAACTTAACTGATGCCAGCCTCTCCTCTTCTTAAGTGCAGCACAAATGATAACATGAGTGCAGCTCATAGGAGGCTGATATGACTCCAGGCAAACTATAAAACAGTTGCTTCACTAAGATGTGCTTCACTATGCATGTACATTTATTTTTCTTTTGGGTTGTCCATCCTTTTTTTTCAGGCATGGATGTTTGAATTACTATGGATTACCATTATTATAGTAGTAGTAATTAGTATTAATGATAATAATAAAGAGCAAATGCACAAGACTTTAATCCATGAGAAACAGAAATTAGAAACGTACAGACATTTTAGTCAATATATTCCATGAGTGTACAAAATGTGAGTCAGTCTTGGCTTCTGAATAAACCTGTAGCTAATCAGACAGAAAAACCACACAACTTACAACATTCACAGTATTTGGCCACCTGATGTTTAGATTAGATCTTAATTGCAAATTATGTTGCAAATTCTTTATTTTTTGGGGAAATAATTTCCTCAATTATCTCCCTTTCGTGTAAATGTTGTGAATAGGGTATTTACAATGAAAGATGGTGGAACCCACACTAATTCTCCTCTACCGTTCAATATGGCTGAACATCAGTGACACAGATTGGGTGTCAGGACAAACTATTCTCTCTTGTTCCAGGGAACATTTCCCCCGTCATGGAAACAGTCAAACTACATTATTACCTTAGCAACAAACTAGATATCCAAAATTAAGGGGTTAGGGGTCATATTCAGGGGCATGTGACCTTACCTTTGTTTTTGAATGGGAGACAGAAAGCAGACAAATTGCCCTAAATAGGGCTAACAATTCAATGCTGGAATTCAATGGGTTTCCTCTTCAACATCAGCTGTTCTCTCATCAGGTCTGCCCTCTCTCCTATAGTTGAGATCCTTGATGATGAAAACAATCTGAGCTAAACCATATGAATCAGTAGGTGTAGTGGGAATCTGATGCTGGCGAGTTGTGGTGGGGGTTAGGACAGAACAGATCATGGATCAAATGAAGGAGTGTGTGATCATAACTGTATCTGAACATATACTATACACACACACACACACAAAACGTTTGTAGGAGTGTGTGATCATAATTTGACCTGAACAAATACTACACACACACAAAAAATGTTTTAGAAGTAACATTTGACCCACTTTTCGGTATGGAACATTTTCCTTGCCACAGAAGCAGTCAAACTATTGAACATCCAAATTGAATGGACAAATTCAAACTTAGGATCTAGTGAAAATGCTACATTTCAGTGACAGATGGTGGGAAAAGTGTAACTGGTATGTAGAAATGCTGAAAATGTGAGCAAGCTATCCCTTTAAGAGGATAGGCTGACACTGCCCTTTGCATTAGTACCTATATTAAGTGAGAAGCATTATTACTATGCACTTGTAATTGTACTATTTTGCCTCAATAGGCTATATCCACTTTTACAGCCGTTTTCAGTTATGAACATGTTTGTCTTGGAATTACGTTTCAAAACAAATTTGCAGGAATCATTTGAAACTTGCTTCTGCACACTATCATCTTGCAGTATGAATTATTTTCATGCTGTCATTTTATCTAATCTGTCACAGCAGGCTACAAAATGTTTACAAAACATACAAAACATTTTTGACTGGGCCTAAAAAAATCGTTTCACTTCAGACAATTGTCACGTAATAAGAGCCAGAGCCATCAGAAATTAAACTAAATATAACACTTTGCTTTAGGTTCCATAAACAACAACAACAGAGCATTAATTTGTGTGTAGTCTATTTTATTTATACATCTCAGAATCACAGACAAGAGAGTAACAGCCAAGTAAAATAGATTATTAAGCAAACCGTATTGCGGAATAAGACAATCGACACTGACATGCAAATAGCCTATTTAGGAGTAAAATAGGGAGAAGAAAAACTCATTGTTTGAAATAAAACAAATACAGTACCTACGAAGTAAAACGCCCAGTGCTTGAATAGGCGATTATCAGACCCACAAATGATCAAAAACACAACAATGCGCCACGAATGCCTGATTTCAGTTTCCTTCCATGTATTGAATGTGACTAAAAGACTGAAGACGAATCGCCTGGCTAAATCTGCCTCCATAGAAATCACCATTATGCAGTTTTCATGTAGCCCAGCCTATCCGTACAGCCTATATAATATCTGAGACTAAATCAATACGTATGGTATAGCCTCCGAAATAATGCTTATGATTAATGCCAAAACAGACAATGCTTGTTTGACTTAAACATAGCCTATATAGAACATTTATATGGTATAAGGATATATTGGTATGTCCTTAAATTGTATACATATGCCTACGTATATCACTTTGCCTGTAGCCTTTTCATTCAATAGCCTAAATAAAGAAGTTTTCAAAAATAACTTCTATCGCCGGGCAAGGACGACAGGCGCCTAAAGGACAGCTCTCCTGCCAAGAGGCCATGATGAGTCCACTAATCCCGTGTGGAACATTCCAGTCTGCCTGTGCGTAACGCTGGCGCAACCCACTGGGCAACGTTTTACTAAGGCCTATAAATAACCTAGTCAATGGTTTGAGAATTAAAACTTGCAATCATTAAGAATTGTATCTGCATTCACATTAAACGTTCTTCCAAAGTGTATTATTTCCACATCGTCCTGGTGGTCTAAAGGGGGAGGGGTAGCCTCGAGCCTAATATAATACTTCCATGTTCTAGCCTCGTGACCTGCAATGGAGTAATGCGCGCACTTGCGCTGGTCGTACTGGATAACAAGAAAAACAGGCCTCCGATACTAATTCTGTTTTGGGTGTTTTCTGTGAGAGGAAAACGGTCTTACAGCAGAGACGGCAGCAGCTCCACCTCACGATTCAGCTCGTGCCGTCATGGTCACGTCGTGTAGCTGAATGTACAGACTTTGAACGGAAAACTCACAGAAAAAACAGCACAATTGAATTATGACATATGGCCCGGGGGTTATGGGGGCCAGCGGCACTGGACACACACACACACACAAAAAGTGATCGGCACCCTGGGGACACACCTGGAGACCCTTTCCGCGCGCGCGAATAAGCCCCCCTCTTGTCACTCTCTTCTCATCCCCCTTCTTCTGTGTGGCGTGATCTTCTGGTCAGCACTTCGAAACACAGCGAACCGCGAGCCTTTGTCTTGAACGTAACGCAGAGAGCACGCGGAAACCCGAAGCCCCCTGGTTCCCGAGACCAACAACAGCACTGCTGCAGAGGATTCCTGTTGACCTTATATGGCTGTGTGGGGGTGCAGCGCGCTCGGGCTCCAATGGCAACCGGCCAGAACTCTCAGATTACTGCCGTTGCCAAGGCTAGTCAGCCCTGCAACCAGGCGACGGTGCTGAATACGACACAATGTTCTACACGCATCGGTGAATATTTAAAAAAGCTATTTAGGCTTTTATAACATGCACCCTTTCGAGTCAAATCACCTGGTCTCGGCTGATATAATGTATCCTTAATTAATTTCGAGAAAGACCGATTAGTTCCCCGGAAACAGCTCTCTCCTCGAATGATCGAGCCTCACCCAGTTATGGCGCAGCAACATTTTACACAGTGCTCTCCTTTGTCTGTTAAGAAGCCATTTTGAAACAGAACAGCAGAGAACCCATTGAACAAGTGTAGCCTAGACACCAAAAGGTCTCTGGACAAAGGGACGCAGTGAAATATACAAGATATTTCTCCCATAACATCTTAATGCTCGATTAAGACTCTATTGGATTACATGTTTTGAATACCTATAACTGTAAGTTTCCAATTACAATACAAATCAATAAATAAATAAAAGGGTTACAGTTATATTTTACAACAGTCATTATGGTTTTGTTGGTAACGTTTAATCATGTTGGTCCTGTTTGAGAACATACTTACATAATACTTACACTGGAACTGGGAAATCCAGTTAAACAGCTCAAAATCCATTACCTTTCAAAACAACCTTTCCTTGTAGTTTTTATGTTGTGCACGCTCACTTAGATATCTCGAAATAGACGAGGTTAAATCTGACTGCAATCCTGTCTTCAAGGAAAGAGAAGAGATTGTTTGCATATTGCCCACACAGATGCCTGAAGATGTTCAGCATATAGTCGCTGGTTAAGAGGCAATGCCAACCACTGATCAAACGTTTTCAAAAGAACTATTTTTCGTGCTAATGGATTCCTTCCTTTTCAGGAGATGCATTCCCACCCTTTCTTAATGCCATTATTAGAGGAGGATCCGAAGATGGAGCTGAAAACATTCCTTCTGCCCCTGCGTTTAGGCCTGTTAAATGCATTTCATCAAAGTGCCGAGGTAAATATTCGCATCAGGGTTTTCCCTCCATCTGTTTCCTCTAAGATTTGATAGCCTGTTTTTGAGCCGTTGTCGACATTGAAAAGACTGCCAGGCTGGAGTTCTCCATAAATTTAAATATGCCCTTGAAGCAAGGTCAGGCGACGTTACTGTCACGCATTTGGTTCTTAAATGGCAAATGGAGAGCCATACCTAAACGTGATTTAAGCTATCTCAACACTTTCATATGTGCAATTTGAGTAAGGACTACTTAACTGAATTCAGGATATTAAACGTTGCTGTTGTGAGAGGAAATAGTGTTGAAGGTATCAATCAAGCCAAAGGGGTTATCAATCAACAGCCACATTTCAGGCAACACGATGAAACTATTTTGCAAACGGCCATTAGTTGCCCATGGCCTGCTTTCTGTCATCTGAGGAGCAGTGGTACATAACCTGGAATGGATATTCTTATACCAGCATGCCAGTGAACATATTGAAGAGTTGGCTGCTATACCATTATTCCTATATGATCAATTTGATGATAGCTCAATAGATAATAAACTGACAGAAAATAACATAAACTTTTAATAACAGTAACTGCATGCCTCATATTTTACATAGCTTAATTGCCAAAATTGTTAATGATAAAAGAAGTGAACTTACTCATTGCTATTCATATCCTACAAGGCCATACAGTGCAATGCCAACAATATGCCATTACACAATTTGTTAATTTCACTGTGTTTTTTCTCTAATCAACACCTCCAAAACTATAAGCTGTTTATTCACAACATTTGGTTTCTTTTTTACTTCAGAAACATAAATACTATTATATGGGTGTGCCATGACCTAGTTAAGACAAAGATGGATTCCAGGCAGAGGAAAAAAGGTTCAAAATGTCAAAGGGATTACATCCAGTATTTTATCTTCCTTCTTCTCAATCCTTTAAAGGAGGAATCATAGTTTTATCATAGTCCATGAGAGGTGAGGAAATCAAGTATAAGATCCCTTTTGGAACAAAGGAAACCCATATAGGCCATTGAGTCCTGTTTCAGGAAAATGGCTGCCGAGAGCGCTCAGCCCCCTCTCTCTGCTCTCTGTTGAAGGATTCCTGAGCCGTGCCTCTAATAGCAGAATGCTGAAATGCTGCTTCGCTCTGATTGGCCGTCCGAGCTGCTACTGTTAACCAGCCAATTGCCCGAGCACTGCAAAACATCAAACAATGTCAAACAAAAACCAGTTTTTTTTGGCAATACCCACCACAAAAAACCGTATTGATTTAAAGTTTTATTAATGAAAAAGCCCCGCATTTGTTTAGAATTGTAAAAATGGACTGCAACCCGGTTTGGCAATAGTTGGTGTGGATTAGGCTTGAAGTGGGCAACTGAAACTGAAAAGAGAACTGAAAAAGAGTGGGATAAGATCTAACAAATTGCAGTATTATAAAGGTTATGTAACATAGCCTGGGTTTATAAAGAAATCCCTTGACTTTGGAATGAAAATCATATTCCTGTAGACTATCCCAGACTTCCCACTAGCAGTCCACATCACAATCTCCGCGGCAGTTGTTTGTTTGTCAAATATTGCCCAACATGTTGGGAGTGTGAAACACCGCAGAACTGTACACAAAAAGCTACGACCAAATAATTGAATTAGCCTTAGTGCCAGGTGAGAAAATATTGCCCCCTGTGTATATCTTGTTTGCCATTTGGGTAAATGCAATCGGTAGATTCAACAAAAAACAAAAAAAACAAACATTTTAAATATGGCGCCACGGAACTATTACTAGGCCTACATTAATGTCACATGTGTACGTAAACGTAAGTATTCCAATCGTTTAACAATTATATCGTTTTATATAATGCTTCAGCAATATTAAAGGACCTACAGGCATGGACATAAATTTGTAACGAAAGTGCGAATAACACGGGAGATGGGCAAGCTCAGCGGTGTATTGTGGGAGAGACAGAAGCTACAGACTGGAGGCACACAATATGTGTTGGCTCTCGCCTAAAAGGAGGCAGTATTCTTCAAGCTAAATCATGTAATGTAAGCAGCGAAAGGGAAACGATTTTGTCTTTTAATCAGTTTAAAAAAGCATTCGATCGGACAAATCATGTCCAAGCCAGGGGAGAGAAACAGATTGAACGAAGACCATGGCAGAAAGCAGAGTTCAAGTAAGCTTGTTCTTTTTTCTTTCTCCAGCCTAATGCCTGTTTCGGTAACTGGGATACGCTAGATCCCATTTTGCTCGTAGTTGGCTAGCCTCTCACCCTGTAAGCATCTGTAACGTATTGCTACCTTGTGGTTGGTGTTTATGCTGGTAACGGCGCCGTGTTTTGCCTCATGGTAGCTTTCTATCGTTGCCTATCGTTTCAGGTCTGTCGAACGGCATGGACAGTCATCCCGTCTGCAGCTCGGGGGAGAAACGGAGTCACCATTGGAGAAGTTACAAGTTGATTATTGACCCAGCGTTGAAGAAGGGATCGCACAAACTATATCGCTACGATGGACAGACTTTCAGCATGCCCGTAAGTGGCTCGTTTACATCCGCCTTTGATGCGGCGAATGCTACAATTGTAACCGAGTAACCGACCTCCATGATGGGGTACAATGTAGGCTGTTATTGGGCTGGCTGGCGTGTCAAACCTGTCCATTTACCAAGCGCAAGGCAATGGACAGCGTGTTAGTTTAGACACTCAAGACACGTTGAGTGGTAAACTACTTTGCAACAAGTTATTGCCTTGTGCCTCCAAGTTTTGAATGGGAAGGCTAACATTATTGTCCCCCACTGCAGAACCCTGGGATGCCACCGGTGGACACCGTCCGAGACCCGAGGATCGGTCGTCTCTGGACTAAATACAAAGAGACAGACCTCCCTGTCCCGAAATTTAAGGTAAATACTCTGACAAAGCACTTCGGCTTTGACAGAAAGTATCGTGCTTTTCTCAAGTCGCCAGACACACCCCCCTCGCTGATCTCCAGGATATCGCATTATTGTTTAAGGGTTATCCTCCAAAATAACAACGCATAATTTAGTTTTGTGGGCTTTTAACCAGTAAGGGTAATATCGGACTGACTGGATTTGAATGTTGAATGTGAATAGGCTTGCACTTTGTTCAGCTGTCAGTAGTGGCCCCACATGGTCTAATCGTATTGACCTGAACCTGCACCACTCACAGCCCCTCTTCTCTTTCAGGTCGATGAGTGTTACATCGGCCGTGTGCCTCCAAAGGAGGTGACATTCGCGAGGCTGAACGATAACATTAGAGAAGGTTTTTTGACCGACATGTGCAAAAAATATGGGGACATCGAAGAAGTTGAAATTCTGTACAATCCGAAGAACAAGAAGCACCTGGGAATTGCCAAAGTTGTTTTTGAAAGCGTGAAAGCCGCCAAGCTGGCTGTCCAGACGCTTCACAACACGTCTGTCATGGGCAACATCATCCACGTGGAGCTGGACCCGAAAGGTAAATACTATTTCAGTCACAGAAGTGAAGCCCTATATCGCACGTGTATGCATATTAGTATTCACTTAAGCAGGAGCAAAGATTCAAAGTAATGTTGTGTTGTTGAAATCATTACGACGGCAGCGGTCACGTGTCTAAATGTGCGTGCGTTGCTTGGTAACGTCGGATAATTTAATTTAATTGAGAGCAAGCCTGCTCCCACTAGCCAAGAGCTGCAGGTGCCGTGTAATGACTCCCACCCCACGGTGTAATTTCAGTCATGTAAACAAACGCAAGCCAGTCTGTCAGATTCTTCCTTTACTACAGGGAGTTTTGTTGAGTCACCTTTAATAATACCCACTGAAATGTCTTGTTTTCAACCAGTAACACTGCCAGCACTGAAAGATATTCTTGTTGTCTTTGACTGGCACAGATACAAAACTACAACTTTAAGTTAATGCAATGTTTCACCGCTGTATTTTTAAATGCTGGTCTTAATTTTTTTCTGGCACTTGTTTCTGTGCAGATTTAAATGAAAACCAAGCAACCTGTTAGTCTTTTTAATTACAATATTTACAGTTTTTCACTAGAGTTCTCTTCACTTGACCTCCTGCACAAATGTATTCTTTGCTGTGACATCCTGTAATCGTTTCTCTAGATTCTCTTAAAGAGGCAGTCTCTCTTTACAAGTGCAGTTTGTGAGTGTTGCATCTTTGTGTAGAATATCATTAAGACATCTTTGAGTTAACATTATTACAACAACCTAGTATACATCACATGTTTTAGCTTGCTATAACTATATTGACAATATTGATTGCGTACCATTTATAATTCAGTCATATGTTCTGGTTTTAATTTTCCAGTTTACAATTCATATATAGGCATAAAGATATTTGATATTAGTATGTGATGATCTTGCTATTTTCATAATACTTGGGAAGTGTTGTTTTCTTTTGGGAGGAAACGGCATAAGTGGATGATGCCCTTCTACAAATGTTTCTTTTTGGGTTCTGCTCATACATCTATTGAATAATCACTTTTCTGAAATCATGCTAGATTAGTTTTAACTGAGGGCTGTTTTATAAACTTGGCATCAGACCCACTCTTCTCATATTTTCCATCCATTCAGGTGAGAATCGCCTTAGGTACTTCCAGCTCCTTATGAATGGCAGCTACACTCCCTGGACCCTGCCTGTCGGTGGAGAGGAGGCCAGAGAAGTTTCCCCTCGTAGCCTGGCGGAAGCCCTTCTGGTAAAAGCTCCGCTAGCAACATGCAAAAAGTGTTTTTTGTTCATGGCTGTGGTTTATTTTAAAGCTCCTATATGTAGTTTTATGCTTTAAACAGATTATAATTAAATTTCTGGTGATTGCATAGTATAATGGCAATGGGAGAATGAAAAAATCGCGGTTTATATACATTTCCTAGAAGCCTTGTATTAAAAATGTAATTTTGTCTGCCACCGGGCAGGAAACCACGGGAAATTTGACGTTTCGCTTTACGGCAGACAGGAAGTGCGTCACCAAGTCAGGAAGAGATTCAGCTTGGCTTGTAGAGATAGCTTGCTGCTTGTAGCCGGTATAATCGAGTCAGCGGCAGGACGTTGTTTATAGAAGTTACATTGCTTACAGTAAACGTTCTAACTTACTTTGAGGAAGTGGCGGACTCCGGAGCTAAAAGAAAGAGAAAGCCTTTGTCGGAGGAAGCAAAGAGAGAGAGAGCGATTGAGCCCGGATAATACCAGTGTCCCTTGGAC
>OMLI01059537.1:0-20100 GCA_900302605.1 Rondeletia loricata
CATATTCCTATTGAATGCTTAGCTGATGAAAACTGTGATATATGGTTGGTTTGAATACTGTTGACAAAATGTACTTATTGTAAGTCGCTTTGGACAAAAGCGTCTGCTAAATGCCATAATGTAATGTAATGTAATACTGTTGAGTGTTTTTGTATTGTGGCCAACTCTACTTAAAGCAGCGGGGTGTCCGTCCCTTGCTGCAGCCAGCAGGTGTTTTATGGTAAGAAGCAATAAATTCTCCAAGGTCACACTGGCATGCAACATGAACGTGTTCTGCATGTTTCCCGTGCTAAACGGTGACAGTTTCCCATGTCCACTCATGTAGAGTTACTAAGTATGCAATGGAAACGTTACACAACAGGTTCATATCGTGGTGCGCTTGTATGTCATCAACAAATTATAAACAAAACTAGTAAACAGCGCGTGACTGCTGATCTGAAGCAAATAAGATCCTATCATTCCAACACTGTTTTATGTTTAATACTATGACGTATTTGGTTAAGTTTAGTCAAAGCAGTCACACAGATGATGAACTTATTCAACAGAGCTGTTCCCCAGTGAACTGAAGCGAAGCGTCTGGCAGACCACAACTCTTAACGATCACATGCCGGCGGTTTCATGCGTTTTTCGTGCAAAAACACTGTCTGACACTAACTACTACCCCTTACTGTTGCTCTGGGCAGCCTCAGCGCCTCAGCAGGGCTGCGTGTGGAAAACGCTTCTCTTTTCCGCTGTGACTGCGCAGGCGCGGAGGGTGCGATCCGTTTGACAGAAGTCCTCATGACGCGGCAGCAGAGACAGCTGGAGAAGAGCAGGTAGGTGGGCGGGGGGCTTTACTTTGGACAGCATCCTTCGATACAATGTTATTTACACACTGATTACATCCTATTTGGAGAGACAACAATGAGGATCAGATGGTAGCCTCTATTTCTCATCCTGTGCTTATTTACTGCCAACCTCACTGACAGGATTGTGATTGTTCAGCCATCATACATCAAGCTGCACAATGCACGAGCCTCTTGTCCGGATGATCTGGCTTCTGAAATAACCAACACGCACCCGACAGTGACATTTGTTGCCCGTATGCTTTATATTATGGCAGTATGATAGGAAATAACCTCCCGTCTTCCATCGCGGGATTACATCACAGCTTCTGCATCATTGCATTTGCGTGTGTCAACACAACATGAGGGAGGAGTAAACCGTGCCGGTCGGACCTTTATGAATATCAGATGCATTGCTTTAGCACGTGATGGAAAGATTATCTTTGCATCCCTAACTCATCATTTCCCCCCACATAATCAAATTATAATACATTTTGTTTTGCCAGAACTTTATTGTTTTGAGCCTGCAGTAAAAGTAACATGTTTGGAACGGCCTTGGTCAAGCTTCAAAGTCCTAGGATTGTATATTTTAAGTATATTAATCTTAAAGGCGGTGGGATTCGTGATGTGAGTAGCTAAACTGCGTCTTAATAAAGCGACGATTAGTTATAAACAAGAATGATATGCTGCTTTCGTCTTCCCACCCATGTGTTGTCTTGGAAACAAGAATGGCATTTTGAACGCACCACCAGCAACCTTATCCAGTTGTTGTAGATGTACCATTGATACCAAGAGTGTATTCACATGAGTAGGATACTGTGTGTGATATGGACCATGAAGCTGTGACAAAAACTGAATAAGCCATTTATTAAACCTCTAAAAACATAATGATAGTCTGTATGAACCGATACAGCCATCAGTCTGTGGCTACCTTGTTTTTCACTCCAAAAAAACGTCCTGTTTGCAGATCAAAATGGCAATGGAGAAGCGCTTGGCATTCTCTATTGTGCAGTTCCTACGAGATCAAACACATTGTGGTGCTTTGAATTCAGACGAGCAGGAGAGCCTTGAAGGTAGGTCGACCTTCTGAAAGTGCTTCTGAAAACATGACACTCTCTCCAAATCAAAATGAAACTGAATATATATCCTTAGTTTGCTATCCTGATCTAAAAGGAATAAGCAGGAGTAGGCCTAATCATCAGAGGGCATCACAGGAGCCTTGGAATTAGGCTATGATGTAGGCCTATGTCCAGTGGAGCGTTTTATCCGATATGAAAAAGACTGACAAGCTAGTCGAAATGTCTCCCTGTGCATGTGTTGCACCCAAGTTCTGACTCCCCATGATGATAATGTCATCTTTTCCTCTAGACCTGGGTTAGAGAAGAGTCCTTATGACCATTCTTTTCACTATTAGCTTTCAAAACCCAGATCTATCATTATCTCAGTGACCTATTCTATCATGTTTGAACCATCTTGCTCTACAGTTGCAATACAGTGTTTGGAGACCACCTTTAAGATCAGCTCCGGTGACTGCCACCTCGCAGTGCCACAGCCTCTGACAGAGATATTCCTCAATTCCCTGCTAAAGGTGGGTGCTGCACAGTCCACACAACCAGTGTCGTCATATACTACGCAATGTAAGTGCCGTGGCTTGATTTGAGATGGATGTGACTTTTATATATGGCGTATGCATGCTTACTGACTCGGCCTGTAGAGAACTGGGATCTGTAGGGATCAGATGAAGCTGTAGGTGTGATCTCACGCCGAATCTTCATCGGCTCGTAGGTCCTCCAAACCGAAGCATTCACTAACAATACGTGTGTTTTATTATCCACAGACAACACTAGTACTGAACACTATACAGTCACTATTTACCTACAGTTCGTTTCAGTCATGATCAATAGTATCAGATCAATGCCTCTTTCTCGGTATTGCCTTTCATTAGAATGACAACCTATCCGTACCAGAGACCTCCCCATCTGCAGAAGACATTGAGCGAGCGGAGCAACTCAAGAATGAAGGTACAGTTGTTTATCTTCATTAGATCTGATGCCTCTACCTCCTTCTGTAGCATCACTGGTAGTAGATCAGCGTCTTTTGATCCTTCAGCCTACAGCGGAATATCATATAACCATGCTTCTCTAAATCTTTTGCCTTCTGCTGGGGTGGAGGACTTGAGTGTAGAGATAACAGAGGAGCAATCGACAGATACGGAAGAGCAGATATACGTAGCGCCCCATTTAGACAGGGGTTTATACATTTTAAGACGATACGCTGTCTTGATTAACTAATTTCATAGTTTCTATGTCTGTAGACACTGTGTGATAAGAGTTGGCCTCCCCCTACTTCCTGGACACACATTTTGGAACTGTCCAACGCTTTCCACCTTCTGGAGTTCTGTATGTCCAACCTTGTCAGACATCTTTGGCGATGACAGTAGGGCCTGACCTACTGAGAGCTATATTTGGGGTTCTGGGAAAGGGCTGTTTTCTCCAAGACCCCGAAACGTTGTAAGAACATTGGTGACTTTTCAGGCTCTGCTAAAATGAAAGCAAACGCTCATTTTTAACCCTTCATCTACGGTGTTAACCTTATCTCCTTGGCCACCTCTTCCATGATGATCCGAAAGGCTAAACTAATCCTAAATCAGATAAATTAGGCCCAGTGTTGTCATCACAGACTTCCCATGTGCATACAAACTTTGCAATCTTTCTTTCGTAGGGAACAATCACATGAAGGAAGAGAACTACAGCTGTGCGATGGAGTGCTACACAAAGGCCATTGATCTGGACCTAAGAAATGCTGTCTACTACTGTAACAGGTACTTACAGCAGAGATAACATAATTTTTTCACAGTATTACATGTACCTAACACTATACTTGTATTGTAGATCGGGTATTGTATATGACTCTAGACAGTGCACAACCAGAGTTGAGTGGGAATACATGTTGTAAAATAGCCTGTGATATCATGCGGTTTGAATTTGACTACAGTGCCGATGGATCCGTTCCCTGTGCGTTATTGATCTGAGCATAATTAAACAAGCCAGAGGTAAACCTGAGCATGGAGAGAGGTCTGCAAGCAAGACTAGAGAGTCTGTGTTCTGGATTTTGCACGTTGCAGGGCTGCAGCTCACAGTAAGCTGGGCAATTACACAGAGGCAACTGGTGACTGTGAGAGAGCCATAGGGATTGATCCTAGCTACAGCAAAGCGTATGGAAGGATGGGGTGAGTTAGACATAAGAAATTAAACATGCTGTTCATTTCATTAGTTAGTTACTTGTAAGATAAGCTCTTTGTGGTTTTCTCTACATAGTATGCACCACAGGTCAGTTGAAAGTTATGTCTGCCCTTCTCCTTTGTGGGTCCAGATTGGCTTTGACTGCCATGAACAAGTACCCCGAGGCAATTTCCTACTTCAAGAAAGCTTTGGTATTAGACCCCGAGAACGATACCTACAAATCCAATCTGAAGATAGCAGAGCAGAAGCAGAGAGAAGCAACCAGCCCAGTAAGTAGAAAAGAGCTGCATTTGACTGTTACCCTGTATGTTGTTAGGGAATACATAGACCTTATCTGTTAAACAAATTATATTGCCAGGATTGTTTAGACCTTTGTTTATAACCATCTGCCACAGATAGCTGCTGGATTGGGATTTGACATGGCTAGTTTAATCAACAACCCTGCCTTCATCAGCATGGTAAGAGCATGAGCCCTAATAGATGTGCTCTACTTGAAACCCCTGTTGAAGTTATGACTGACTGTATTATAGGCACAATAGTGGTTATCTACTGTCCAAGAAGAGAAAATCCACTAGTCCTAAAGACAGGTGTCTCATACTTTTTGTGATGTTCCTGATAAGGTTAGACCAGATATTTCCCCTAATTAGCCCCATGAGTGACAGCTCGCCTGTTATTCAGCCAATGTTATTGTCAAGTGGCGGGGGCATTGTCTCAGGTGGAGAATCCTGACTAGTTTAATGGTGGCACATGGGAATGCTTGTCGGGCAAAGAATGTTTTTACAAGCATGCCAGTATTTCATTACAGTACGAAAGGCGATACATATTTAAATCAGACAGCATTGAAATTGTTTAGAGCATTAAGGACCCACACCACTTGATAATACATTTATTCTGACACAATTGCAAAATATAACCGGACATTAATTGTCCTTTACACACATTTATGAGAGACAAGTTGGATTTCAGCTGGATTTCTATTTACAGGCTGCTAGTGTGATGCAGAACCAACAAGTACAACAGCTGTGAGTGTCATCTGTAAGTTTTCAAAATTATTTTGCTGTTATCTGAACATACTTGGTTTGACTCACCCTCTGTCTCGCTGTGTGGTCAGTATGTCAGGAATGATGTCAAATGCAGTGGGGGGGCCTGCAGCAGGAGTGGGTGGACTGTCAGACATTTCCAGTTTGATTGAAGCGTAAGTACAGCATCCATTCACCATATTGTTATCATGTCTGACTTTAAAAATTAAAAGAATATTTAGTTTGAATATTTACTCGGCAGCATCTCTCTGTCATGTCCTTCAGTATAAAGGCTCTCAAACATCGTCATGTCACAGGCCCCCAAACAGACACAGAGCCCCATTTGATTATATTTTATTCTAGGCTCCCCAATATGGGAAGATGTTTGCTTTTGCTAATTTAGTATTGAATAGTATAACTGCCTGTGGTAAGTGTGAGACATCTCACCACATTCTCTCATTGGGATCATTTGTAGTGAATTAATTTATTATAAATTGAACTGTTCCTCATTTTGCTGGGGACCCCCTGGAACCTCCCTCAAGGACCCCTGGGGGTCACCAGAGCCCACTTTGAGGACCACTGCTCTAGTAGAGTGCAGTTCAGCGGGTGATGAATGCTATCTCGTCTCTCCGTCAGAGGACAACAGTTTGCCCAGCAGATCCAGCAGCAGAACCCAGAGCTGATAGAGCAGCTGAGGAACCACATCCGGAGCCGCTCCTTCAGTGGCAGCGCCGAGGAGCACTCATGATCTACTCAGGTCTTTACATCAGCTTTACCCAAAACATAGCGGGCCAAACATAAAATGTGAATGCAATGTTATATTAATGGTACCATACTATTGAAAGACATACAGTACATTAACATGCATTATTTCCATTTCAGCGTGAAGTTTTACAAGAGGAAGGGCAACCATATGACGCGATTACAATCTCTACACCCATTTCTTAAACTCAAATCACCGGCATAGCTGGAATGAAGAGAAAAAGAAGGGGTTGAAGGCACTTTACTGTGACTAGGGGTGTGGAGTGGAGAGGCGAGGGCATGGAGGCTGGACCATGAAAAGAGCATCCCACACATCTAGATATCAGGGCAAACAGCAAAACATACTGCAAACACCTAATCATGAGAGAGAGCAAAGAACACATCCAGTATACTGACAGACACACAAGTACATTCTTTCTTCAGAGCTGTTCCATTCCACAGATTGTGTGTTTTATAATACTTCCCTCTTTGTGTCATGAATGAAGGATCCTTCTGTCTAGTCATGAGTAGAGGGTTAGGGAAGGATGCATTACTAAAGCATTGCAGGAAACATTTCTGTTTTTTCCTCATATGATACACATAGGACATCAGGTTTTTTTTTTTTTATTGCATCATGTTCAATCTTATTTTTTTGTATAACAACATGCTCTACATACTGTTGGGTGACAAAGATCATTCAATCCTTAAACGTGGGACTTGCATCACAGCTTTTGACTGAATACTGATCTACTTAATTTTCGAATAAGAAAGTGTGTAATTGTATAGCAATGTTTGCAGCCCACATCATGTTATTATTGCACTTTAGCAAACATATATGTCAATGCCACCCCTTTAAGCCTATTTAATTGTTCATTAACTAGTAAGGAAATATTCTGATTGTTCATTTAGCATGCTCTTAAATCTGATATTTGAAGTCAGATGCTTGAAGTCAGGAAACAAGAATGCTAGGGCAGCACGTTTTGTTTTAAACATGTCAATAAATGTCTTGAAATTGAGGAATTTTCTTAGCTTACAATCATTGTACTTGTGCTTTTCCATTTGCTTAATTGTTCTGTCTGAATCTGTCTCTCATGTTAAATAACGTCTTAAAATAGGGGGCAACGCTCAATTTGAATACAGTGATTAGATCTTCCTTGACCACTCAGTAAATCCTGTTTAGCAATCTCACATCTTTTCCCACAGTATTTGGGTCAGGCTGTCTGATGGACCAGAGTAGCTGTCCACAGTCCCCTGAAAGAAACCAGAAATCACTGAATCTCAAGGAAACATTCACAAAGCAGGTGTGGCTCAGACGTGGGACTATTAAACATTTGTGTTTGCCACATGACGTAAAGCTAAATTTCCACAACCAATATTTACCATCAATATTTTCTTATTTTTTTAAATGAACTGATTTGAGTATTTTTAATTAACTGATTTGATTAGCCTAGGTTTTGATTTTGCTAATCACAAGTAACATTTGAGTCTTGAGACAAAATGTCATCATGACACGGTGAACAGAAGGTTCAAATATAGTATTTACTCTTGTTAAGGATCTATCCTAGAAGGGGGCCAACAATGTGGGCCTATGAAACCATTGTTAATGTAAAATCCAAAGTAACCACCAAATCATGCAAACATTAGAACTAGGCAATATGACTCTAAAACTCCCATGTTATAGCACTTTCAGCCTTTAAATGCCTAGTAACTACCTCTAGATATCTCAAATAGTCTGGACCCAGTAATAGTAGCCTATGCCTGTGGCAATGGCTAATGGGGATCCGAATAAACTAAACTAAACTAAACTCAGTAAGATGGGATTGATTTTTTTTCTCATGACTTTCCAACATTGGAATTGATAAAGTACTTCCTGTTGAAATACCCACAATGCATACCACCCAAAATGTCAGAAATTCTTATTTTAAATGGAATGATTATAGAAATACGTCCAACGAGTTCTTTATTTATGAAGTTTGGTGTTTGATCCCTGACAAGTCAAAACATTTCTCCCCTTGGCACTCCTTGGTCAATGCGGCATTGAGTGATCATGATCTTACTTGGGATCATAATTGTTTTTCCATAATTGAGATATTTGGTATCCAGTGTATCTGAAAATGTGCCATAAAACACATAAAAATCTCATAAAAATCAACACATTTGATGAACATACCATGCTATTCTCATTGCCATCACTTCTAGTGAAAGGAGGCTTTTCTCACAGGTTCTATATAATGGCACAATGTAGAAACTTTCAAAAAAATGACAGTGAAAGGAGCATGGCATTTTCATCAGATGTTCCTATTTGTTTCCAATGTATCTATGGAATATTTTGATAACATGGAAAGCCAACACAGACTATTTAAATATGTGTTTAAATGCCATAAGATGAATCAAGGGTTACAGTGATTTTATTCACATTTAACATCATAATTCTTCTCAAAGAAAGAAACAATACATATTAAAACATGATCACCTTAGGGTGCAAAAAGTGTGTGAAAGGTCAGCATAAGTGCAGAAATCCACAGTTGGTCCATTCAAATCTAAGATGCAAAAAGCTAAATAAAAACATGGGTTTAGCACTCATTGCTCATATACGGGCAGATCACACAGACTTGTGCGATGTCATCATATTCATAAGTCCTCTTCAGAAATGTATCTGTGAGCCGTAATCCAGAAATACTCTAAAACAAAGAAGAGAAAAATAGTACAACACTAAGCATAAACAGCCTTTCATTTCAACATACTGATATCAACCATCGGTCCCTGACGCATAAAGATTTACATTCTGAAAAGCTGGGATCATACCTGCAAACCCTGGACGGATGACAGGAGTTTGAGGGGCAGGGAGAGGAAGGCACTAGGACCGACCTTCCCCAGCTGTCTCCCTGATACACCGCACCAGTGGATAGACCTTGTATTACACATCTCCAGCACCAGGTCCATGGTTCTTTCACTGCAACACAAACACAATCCGTAGAAAAGCGTAGCTTCAGATTTTGAGGGTTGTCTCAAATGTGTGGCAAGACAAATGTTTGGACTGAAGTTTTCACCTGCAGTTGGTGATTTTACAGATGATGTCAAAAGGTTCTTCAAGGTTGACAGTATCAGGAATCATCTCCAATGACAGCCTGATATCCCCATACCCAGGAGCCTGGAGGACACAGGAGGATACAAAAAAAAGGGGTGAAACTCCCTTTGATTTTGACAATAGTATAGACATCACATGAGAGTGTCCTTATACCATTCTTTGTAGTTGACTGGTCTGTAGCCTCCCCCTCTCCCCAAGATTGGTCTTCCACACAATGTCAAGCTTGCCAATCACCGTCACCCCCTTGATGACGCCAGCCTTCTCAGCAAACTCAGGCTTTGGCTTCAGGCAATACAGGTACTGCCGTGTGTCCATGGGCTGCAGATAGGACATTTTTCCAAATGTAGACTCTCTGACAGGGAAAGGTTACAGGAGAAAGTCAGTGTAAAGGTTGACAGTAAAAAAAATCGAGTTGACCTTGCTGCGATTAGATAAACAGTTAAGAGTATCAGAAGAGGAATCTAAACCAAACTGCCTTTACCCTTCATCTCCAGATGCCACCATGTTGAGCTCTGTAACGTTGTACATCATGGAGGGCTCTAGAGAGACCTTCTCCATGAACATTGGTGAGGTGGTGATGTTCTGGATCTGAGCCTCCAAGAACACCTCATCTGTCTGGAATGGAGGGTCAGGGGTCAATGCTAACGTTAGTTGCTAACAACTAACTAAAATAATACCACCTCCGAGGCCAACTGAGCAACATCGACTTTATTATTAGGTATTAAGAGGAGTTAGGCTGGTGCAAAATCTTATTGCATGAAGGTACTTTTCATAAACAAGAATAACAATTAGTAACCAGACTCAGAAGATGAACATTAAACACTTTCTAAATTACACAAATGGAGGAGTTCTACTAAAGTGTGCTCAGTGTACCTTTGAGGATATGGTTAGTACAAGTGCTGACCAGCAGGGTATACAGTAGGGGTTGCACAACTACTGATTTTTGCTCATCGACAAGTCATTCAAAGTAGTCTATTAAATGTCAACTAGCCATGGGAATGTTTGATTTTGTATGTGGTAATAACTATTATCTATTGCGTCCATAAACAGTACGTTGATGAAACTTTTGATACATGTGTGTCTTATCAATTCAGATTATTCAGAGTAGCTATATTATTTGCATCAGAGCCTTTTAGAGGCAACCAATAACAATAATCAATAATAATCAGCTTCAGCAGTTTGTTGGGTAACTAACACATTTAGAAAACAGCTACTCAATACAGTTAGAACACATTGTGGTTTTGGTTGTTCAAAAATGGGACAAACATATCTAGATGAATGTAAATGCATTGGTTGCCTACATTAAGGTTAGACCTAAATAAGACCTTGGGCAGTGCAAATCCTGTGGTCATATGCTGAAATAAATGCTTTCTTATGCTGAAATAAACAAAATTATGAAATGTATTTCCTGGTAGCCAAGGATTATTTAGTATCCATGGTCAGGTTTCTGACTCATATTCCGTGTCCAGCTGATCTAAGGTTCACCTGAAGTAGTCGGGAAAGTGATAACTGCCTCATGCGGTCATGTATCTGCCAACAACTGCATATGACACACACGCACGGATGCACGCATTTTTTTAGCTGGCCCTAGCCTAAATTATCATACTTACTCAGAATATATACAGTATATTGCACATATAAATCCTTTAATTATATGTGATGCACAACTCACCAGTAGAGACAACTGGCAATTACTCTAACTATAAAGAAAATATGGGAGATCACCAGGAGCAATGACATCCTGGGAAGGAGTTATAATAACATCAAACCAGAGAGTCTGTTGACAGGTATGGTAGCTAACTTTGTAGTCAGGGCAGCACCACCCTGGCTGGAGCTTGGTAGGGGAAACGGTCAGCAAAACGTATATGTAGAAAAAGATTTGAAAAATAATGATTAAGTAATGTAATGTGACTTAAATTGTTGAGATGCCGCTCTGGATTGACAAACTGTAAATACATTTGGAGATGTTGCAGGTGTTTAGGAAATCACCAGACATGCCTTGATATGCTGTCTGGAGTGGGTTGTGTTTCTTTATTTTGATATAGGAGACTAGTTGATGATTTGGAAGAGCGCCACTAAGTGGTCTTACTATCTGGTGAGTCGACTTGTCAACGTTTCAGTGCAACCTCTAGTATACAGTGAGATACAATGATAGATAAGCAGAGATTAGTTCATACCTGCAATTCACAGTATGAGAATTGAGAGGGACCACAGACCATTTTGAATGGGGTTAATGTTAAATCACAGAGCTTAGCATCTCTGTTCCATGCAAAGCCATTCTAACCAATTCCTGAATTACATATAACAAATCTTTTTGTTACATTAATGCTTGTTTGAACTGTATGATGTCTCATTTTGATAAGGAACAATTAAGAACCCATGTCAAATGATTGGACCAAATACGTTTTTTGTTTTTTTTTCATAATCACTGACAATAAGACCTTAATTGGCCTGTTCCACCACTCAATAACCTACAACCCATCAATACAAAAGATTTAAAATTGTTTAGAAATTGAGATTCAAAAGTACCATAATTCATATCTGCATGCTATGTAATCATTCAAATCTTGACAAATAGAAAACAAGAATAATTGCAATGTATAATGATACATTTCTCCAATGATGATAGATTGTTTGATCAATGCAATCCCCACCCTCCACAATACCACCATACCCAAAAAGGTCCAGTTATGCAAGCCCTGTGCAAGATGAGTTAGCAAGAGGGCATAAGCGTCCAAAGAAAGAGCAAAAGCAAATTAATGGAAAATCCATGTCAAGTACAAATACATTAAAATGAATGTAGGTAATTTGTTTCACACTGCCTTATCTTTAATGATTTAATAGATATGTTAATATCCATAAATGTATTTCCATTTTTTCCACTTTGCTCCTTTCTATTGGCCCCAGAAAAAGACAAAGTCTGCTGCACCAAAAGGATTAAGAAAAGCTAATGTTCAGCGATGAGAACGGAGAAAACAATTACCACAGAACTGAGGTCACTCTAATGGAGAAAATAAAATACAAGACATAATAAATAAATGAAGTTACATGCCAAAGATAATGACAATGAATATTTGCATTCTAATAAAAAAAATGCTACTGGTATGAACATGATGAAAGCTTATTGGCTCTACACTGGAAAAACCATTCATCTCCAACTTTTGGGTTTGACTGCATGAAACAGGTATAATGCAATCGATTTAGCTCTTTCAAAAAGCCAATAAGACCGTGAATTATATATATGTTTTTTCTTTTTTTAAGTAGACTTTTTGGAGACGCAAGGATTTTCCAGGACATCTGTCTAACACAACTGACTATATTAGCATCCGGAAAAGTTCCTGACTATGGAAAGTAATATGATATGAAGCATGTTATGTGTGCTACAATAAGAACTTGCATGTCATACAATACAGTTCTTTTATTGGTAGAAAGCCATGGTGAGAGGGCTGATAGCCTTTATGTTGACAGCTGCTCTTCATATTATATTGGTCCTAGTGGTATACAAGACAGGAAAAAGGAGTATGGCTAGCTTACCTCTGCATTGTAGAACTTTGTTTTCACATCCAGTGGCTTCAAAACCTGATTGAAAATAGATTGAAAACTGAATGCTGTAGTTTTCTCACACCGTTCCTCCATTCAGCAGAAAAATTTGTTCCACACAAAAATGAGAAAATTACTATTGAGATTGGAAATCCTGTCCTGAGCCAAGAAATTGGAAATCTATAGGATAATACAGTCGTTCTACTGGTCTTCTTGAAAATGTGACTAAAGGGACAGGTTGCAATCATTTCACAAACTGAGGGCAGTAGACAGTGAGACCAGTATACCAAATCCACAGTAAGTATGCTAATTGGTTTTTGCTCTGTTGTAGATCTGTGACATTTCTCACTCTTCTACCAAGCCTACACTTGAGTTTACCCCTGTCACCTAATGGGAAGGGTCAAGTATAACTCACCTGGAATTTGAAGAACTTTCGGAAATAGAGTTTCTCCCCATACTGAGTGGTGTAACTGACTGCACAAACTAAGCTGAAATGGGGTGAGAGAAAACAAATAGTCAAGCATAGTGAACATATGTGCAAAAATATTTTCATGAATATGGTATTAAGCTGTATGAAAAAAGATGCACATATGAGTTCCAATTTCTTTGACTTCATGGTGGATAACATCATCAATGCAGCATTCAGGTTTGAGTTCTGTTACTGCAGAGTTAGACGCTGAGAGGTTCAGCCTCTGTGAGCTGGTCTGTAGGTCGGCCTATAAAGGATCACATGACAGGATCTTATTAAAGTTTATGTGTAAGAGAGGGAAGTGTATGCCATCAACATGTCGTACATTTATGTCTTTATACAGTACCTTTACAAGAATGTCTTTCACAACCTGGTTGCTGTCATTGTGCACACTTATGTAACTGGAGAAGGTCTCACCAAGAAAAATATTTCTGTTTAACACAGAGATGTGCAAAAATCAAATCACAATTTAAAAAAAAAACACTAGTGTGATGCAAAAAAGGAGCACTGGCTGCTATAATAGATCTATTTTTAAGGTTTTGTCCATGGAGATGAGGTACCTACACTGAAACAGATATGATACAACCAGTCAATGCCACTGGCTGAGGCTAAGTATGCCCCTCTTCAACCTGGTCTAAATTGTTCGCAGCAATTCTTTTGCCTTTATTACCCAAAGTTCTGTGGTAATGTAAGCATCTCTCCAAGCATTAATGCCTCCGCTTCTTTAATGGTGGATGGGTCCTCCTTCATAAGTTGACCGAACAAATCCCCTATGGAGGCACACAAACATAAAAACACAGCCTTACATGACATGTTATGTGTTAATGACTTGGATCATGCACCACTGAGAGTTGGTGCACACAAAAAGCTTGACAAAATGCTGGCAATGTAAAGCTATCTCTGGGCCAACAGGACAGAGTGAAATGACAACATGCAGGCATCATAGATATTAGCAATCCTGGAACAACAATAATAATAATTAAAATAATAATTGTATATTATATATATATTTCCTTAAAGTTAGAAAGGATGTAAAGGGGACAAAACAATATATAACAATATGTAGTACCTCCAAAGCCTCACAAGCGTAACTATCTCATGAGTTGGTCGTGAGATTGGCGTGAGACATACCTGGCTTCCTCGCCCTTTCCAACAATTTCACCCGAGGGCATTGCTGCTTTGCATTACGCTACATAGTCAAAACAATCAATGTGCCATTGTGTGCATGCATCGGCAGCTGTTGTCATGAAAATAACTACAATTTGTAACTACAATAAAAAATAAATGTAAATTAATTTTAACATTAACTGTTGAGATTATAGTCAGTACTAACCAGCCTGTAGCTTTTGCCTAGCCTGCACATTGTGTAGATATGCTATGACTGTATTGACACAACTAACAGTAAGGTATTATAAAAGCTTTTTGAGTGTTCCACTGTTGTTTACAATTCTCCTTAAGCACCCTTCGCTTGTGCTGCAGGGAAAAGTACCTCTGAAGATCAGGTTCAAAAGCAGATTGGATCAAAAGGGTTTTCTATGGGTTCATCTTATTTCTAGCCTTCTATCCAACACGTTGGCCACATGTATCTTGTGCTGTGATCAACTCACTCAAAAGTCAGCCTTGTGAGGTTAGTACCAACATCATTTGATATAATAATAATAATAATAATAATAATATCTCTGAAAGAGCCTGCAGTCAGTGAGTAGGCAAAATGCAAGAGGAACATGATGGCGTAAAAGGAGGATGGTGTTATATTTCCAATGTCAAATTAATTCATCTTTGTTCATATTGAAATATGCCTTCCTTCACATCATTTCGACTCTCTTATATAAATAGCGGTCCTACCCAGAAGTGTCAAAGTGATTCATGGGTTATGTGGAGTTCAGTTACCAACCCAGTGATCACATTGCTGTGTGGTGGGGCCCACCAGAAGGAAAAACAAACACTATAAATTTTCTACAGGCTTGGCATCTAAATTTGGGAGTAGGATCTCACACAGTAAATCTATAATGCAGATATGTGCTGGGATTGTAATCAATTACTAACCACAGATATTTCAAAATTCATATGATATAGGCTATTTTAGTTGAGTTTGACTTTGATCTGAATTCAGCTACCTGATTACACTCTGTGGTTTAATAGGAAATTTAGGTAGACTTATGTAAATGTCAACAAATTAAAACTTTCAGGAAAATATATATAGTCATAGGCTAGACAACAGGCAGTTTTGCACCAAATTGTATATCCTTATATAACATTTATAAAACATTTATAAAAATGATACACTTTTGCTGTTTCAGCATGATTATTATAACTCATTAATGCCATGATAGATTAACTTGGAAGTATGGATGCTCCCTAGTCAGATTTTGCTTGCACTGTGATCCAGACCACAAGAGGTCAGGCTCACCTTGTGATTGGATCTCTACATACTGTAGAATGGAAGCAATCTTGCTAATATGAGCGATGTAAAAAGATGGTGAGGAAGAGCAGGAAAGGGTAATACAGACACAGGTTTAAATAAACACAGCTGTCGGAGACGGATAATCAACATTTTCCGGACATGTGTTGACAGATAATAAAAACCTCAAATCTTTTTTTAAAAGCCATAGCCTTTATTACTCTCAATGAGCAGTATGCCCAAATGGAGAAGAGGATTTTGGTGTCTGCCACAAGTATGTTTTTTTTTGTTTTAACGTTTGTCTTCCCTTTTCTTGTCCTCTTTAACATGGGCATGGGTCCTGTGATGTGTAAGCTTAAATAAACTGACATTATGACCACAGTTATAGCCCCTGTCATTATCAGGGCATATAGATTAAATATGGTCATGAATTTGGTTCTAAGACAAGTGTTGACAACATATCGCCTATTTTCAGTACATTTTAACCAAAGTACAATTCAGTACATTTTTGCCAAACGGCAAGGGAAAACCAGCCATTTAAGATAAAGCCATGTTAATAACTGTTGAAAGAGTAAACAACAAATCTAAAATTGCATCTTAGAATGACTGATTGTCCACTATTTGCTGAACTTGGACAATCAAGCGACAGCACTTTAACTGCTTCAAAACATTCAACCACCAGCTAACTTCAATGCACTATAACAGTTTGGTTGGATTTTTTGTGGTTGCATAGGCACAGTGCACCTTGCATTCTCAAAGCCTCCTATGTGCTGGCTGCCTCAACATGTGGACTTACAATAGTGACCAAATCCTTTTTCTGACCCTATCAGGCTGTTCTTTGTGGCATGGATCAGATTTGTGTGTCCACATCCAAGCTGAGGGATGCTGAAACAACATGCATGCTTGAATGTCCAAGGGGAGAAGTCAATAGAGCAATGGAGGTAAGATGCCAACAGAGGTATGTTGCCAGCTCACTGATGCCGCAAAGAGTCTCAGTGGATGGCAGATAATAGAAAGATATTATGATGGCTAGAAAGGATTAAGAAATGTTGATAATTCATTCAAGTTCTGTGATTTTGGCTCTGGTCTACAGGCTTACCTGGGAGATCTCTATCTTCACATGTCACTGGCATGTTTGTGAAGAGAGTCGGTTTTGTTAACCGCATCACTGTAAAAGACAAAAAAAGAAAAGAAAAAGAAATTGGTGGTGGGAAACATGGAAAACCATTCTCATTCAGCTAATTCCATAGTAGGTATGACAGTTCTGTAATAACATAGTAGCAATAGCAATAACAAATGAATTACATCTCATTGACTTTGCTTCTCAAAACGTTGCTCCCTACGCACAGAAAAATGACTTAAATCCACTGACCAGGAGTAACAATGACTTCTCCCACACTTCAGGCTTATTTTTGTGTGAAACAGGGTTATC
The DNA here is from genome assembly GCA_900302605.1 of Rondeletia loricata. Lineage (NCBI taxonomy): Eukaryota > Metazoa > Chordata > Actinopteri > Beryciformes > Rondeletiidae > Rondeletia > Rondeletia loricata. The sequence continues at coordinate 16,757 of OMLI01059537.1, forward strand.
CCTTGCCATCCCAGATGATGCAGTGGAACTGCAAGACAACCTGCTGAGTCGGGCTGACCGCAATCCAGAACTCAAAGGTTAAACAAAGGGAGGTGATTTGTGCTTTTATATTAAAAATTGGAGCACAGATGTGTCTGTGGTATCAAAATTTGCTCTCCCACTCACTGAAACAGAATCACTCTATGTAGTCTGCCAGCTATCCTATTCACCAAGGAATTTTTCTTCAGTTTTTGCTATTGTTCATATCCCAGTGGCAGTAACCTCAGTCATAGTTAAAGACCTTTGAATACCTGCTGCTGTCCTATCTCATACGTGTCTCAGAATTAGTACTTGACCCCCTGCAGTTTGCTTATATGTGGATAATGCAGTCAACATGGGTCTACTCTGCACTTCATCCTGGAACACCATGATACCCCTGCCAGGATCCTGTTTGTTGGCCTCAGATCTGCGTTCAACACAATCATTTCGGAATCATTCAAGGGCAAACTGTCCAAGCTGAACATCACCCCCTCAGTTTGGTGGGTGGACTTCTTGATGAACAGAAACCAGCTTGTGCACCTGCAACAATAACCTATCAGACCCCTCACTGTGGGCACAGGTGCGCCACAAAAAGGGATGCAAGCTCTTTCTCCTCTATTGCTCCCTGTGCACCAATGACTATACCTCTACCTACCCGTCCAACACATTTAAGATTGTTGTTGACACTACTGCTGTGGGCCTCATCACCAACAACATGAGTCTGTGTACAGGACAGCAGTGTTGACAATATGTACAGGTCATGGTACAGTGTAGACAATCTGGTAATGAGCATACATAAAACTGTAGAGTGTGGCACCCTAATGGGTCTGGGAGGCGAGAGAAAAGCTGGGAGACAGGTTCAAAACCCTGGACAGTTCCACAAACTTACCTTTGGGCAGGTAATTGAGGGAAAATTCCACCAGTCCAGGTACTTAAGACTATAAGCTTGTGGATTTGGGCACATCTGAAGTGGAATCGCTAACTGCAAGCTCTACATCTTAAATATCAGCCTACAAGGAGACATTCTCGTTCCTTAAAGGAGAAGTTCAGTATATAGCATTATAAGCGTTTATGGTGTTTTTTGAAGGTTTTTCTATATGCACATGCAGATCCATTGTGTAGCTGTGACATGAGCAACATGAGCATGAGTTTTATCAAGACTGCACAGTTCGTCAAAATGTTGATATGGACAGTCATATATGATCGTAAATAACATTATAACAGGGCTTATAATGCTATATACCGAACTTCTCCTTTAATGAGTCAATATGAACCACAATTTGTTCTGTATTTCTCTACTCAAGGGAAGAAAGTGAGAATAATACAATTATGAATAATAATGAAACCAGTTTCATTATAAAACGTGATCACAGGGTAAATTTGATAGAAAACACTAGAGCCAGCCGGTCTCTCTCCCTCTCTCTCTCTCTCCCTCCCTCTCCCTCTCTCTGTGTGTGTCTGCATTGGCTGTTGCCAGGTTATGGAGTCGCGAACATATAAACAATGTTCATAATGTAAATCAGGACTATGGCTTAGGTGTTGTACTGTAATTCTCAGCAGCTCAGGCAAGACATTTTAATTTTTGTATATTAGAGGTAGTTTATGTCATACAAAACAGGGCTGAAAGGGGAGGAGGCAATGTCCACACATGTCAGACACATTTCCATGCGTCTGTCAGTGACACAAGTGACAGTCAATAATCAGTTGTTTGTGAATGTTTAGGCTAAAGAAATAATGATTTATGGTGAAGAAATGCAACAAAAGTTACAGCCCATGACATGAAAATCTCACTCCGGCCAGCCAGCTGACCAAAGTTAGCAACCCTGTACACAAGTCTGTACGACTAGAATGGCGATTTAACATCAATTTTCCTCCAAGTGGTTCAGGGCAAACTTTACCCATCAGCCACCTGCCTTAAGTAGGCTAGCATCTAACCGCTAGCTAGCGTTGGCTATGCTAATTGTTACAGTGTATACACGGTATCTTTTTGAGTTACAATAGTGACGCTTAAAAACGACGTAAATGGCACTAAAAAGCCCTGCTGTCAGCACAATTGTGTGGCTGTAACTAGCCGTCTCAGAATGTCGTTATCTGACGTTTATGTTAGCTGTTTACAAATGTCATTCCGTTTCACTGGGCTCCATATAACGTGACAGGCTTAGCTTCTAAAACGATCTCTCGAGTCACTAAACATTTATTCTTGTAATAAACCATAAAATACCTTTTAATGCAAGTAGATGCTCCTGTTTCGCCTGATTTACATCCATTTGGCCGGAGAAACTTGTCTGTTGTAGGTTAGGTAGCTGTTATGCTAGCTAGAGCTAGCTGGTGAACTTTGACCTCCACCAATCAGTTGGTTACAGGAAGCGCAAAAGGACAATATTGCTCCAAGCCCCAAGCCCCCAGGAAGAGTTTTGGGCTGTGACTGAGGCGATTTTGTCGTAGTGGTCAAGCGCGGAACTACAAGTCACGAGACGCCACTGGGCCCCAAAATACTTTTTCCCATACTAGAGATACATGAGAAAAGAAACGTCTGTAAAACGCCCAACACATTTTTCTGGGCATCGCACAAGTTCAAAAAGGACTCTTTTAATTATCAACTTTTAAACCATTAGGTCCAAAATGTTGTAAATGCCACAAATAGCCGTATCAAGGCTTTATTTTTCTGTGCAATGTGAACGCGTCTAGAACGCTCAAAGCGCTGCTCGCCCCGGCTGCCACAACACCTACACACACAGGCTGGCTGTTAGCGGTGGCTCTTAGCTGTGTGTCTGTCAAAATCACAATAAACTCAACCTACAAGTAGTCCGCTGACATTTAATATCAACAGGAAAGACTGAAGCACAGCAACGGATGGTTTTTAATTTGTTTGATTTTCCCTGCTCATGAAATATGTAGCTTGCAAGCTAGCTAACATTACCATAGTTAACTAGCTACACGTAGCCTTATTCTACAGTTCTGTGCACCTAATGCTATTGACCATTGTATATTTATTAATATCTTAATATTGTCCGTTTCCACAGTAGGCCTATGTACTTTTAATTTGTCCTATTAAAGGTATGAATATATACTGGCTTAGAGGGTCATTCTAATTTTGTTTATTTCCTGTAACTTTATTTTTAGATGTCCAACTTGAGTTAACCTGCTTGAGTTACTTACTGATAATGTCTAGTTATCAGTCAATGGCACTGAGACTATTTCTAAACAGGTGCATTTGTGGGCACTGTATAGTTCAACCATGTAGAAATGTTGCTCTGACACACTCCTTAGATACTAATTCTACATGGTCTTATCAAACTATCATAGCAAAATGTTACACTGTTGTT
>OMLI01059545.1:0-10018 GCA_900302605.1 Rondeletia loricata
CACAATCAAAATAAAGTTACAAAGGACAGATCAATAGATCAGTGAGGTAAAAGTAATAAAATAGAAGTGAATATGCTCATGGAAAATCAAAAGGTTATAGGCCCTTCTTTAAAAGTCTCCAGAAAATAAAATGTAAATGCTTCTTTTTTTTTTTAAAGGTTGTTACTCCTCCCCCCAATTTGATCCATAAACTGTACGCAAATGTCTTAACCACATCATGTGCGCCTCCACATCACCAGCCAACTCAGCCAAACTCTTTTAAAAACACACTTTTTTAGACTTGCTTTTACATGATCTGTGTTCTGGTTGTTTCAATTATTATATAATACTTTTGTATTTTAGTCTTATATTCATGTATTCATGTTTTAAAAAACGTCTTACATATTCGACCGTTTCATTCTTTAACTACTTATTATTATTATTATTATTATCACTGTACCCTGGTTCTGATCGGGCACCACTGCATTCAAATAACAGCGATGAGAGACGTTTGTGAATCTGATCCATAATTTCCCACAGAGAATGGAAACACTGGTTAGGTATCAGTCTTTCTCTCTTCTTCATCTTTCTCCTCGTCTTTTCTCCTCCAGGTTTGTGAGTTGGTGAAGTTTATGATTGAACATTGTCAGCAGGTTCTAGGAGAGGATCCCTCCTCCCTGTTTGGAGGGCCTCCGCAAAGAAACACTGAGGAGATGGGATCAGGTACAATACATAGGAACTGTTACTGGAAATAAATTACTGAGTTTGAAAATTAAAAACACTTTAATTGGAGAGGCATTCAAGACATTCAAAAACATCAAAAATCCACACGAATAAAATTTGTATACTCCGAGAACATATTTGTGGTCATATTTATTTTCTTTCTTTATATCACCTGCATATTTAGAAAAAATTTTGACAAATGAAACCTGGACACGGGTGGTATTTTATAATTCAAATGGTTATATCCTCTTACTCTCATTTTCCACATTTCCTTGTTTGGTAAAAGACAGATGTAACAGAGAAAGCATCGTCTCTGTTAATGTGATCGCACTTAACACCAAACTATAAATTAATTGTCAACTGGTGATGTTTACAAAGTTGCTAATTGAATCTAGAGAACGTCTCCAGTAGGGTTAAACCGATATGGGACTTTGAAGGCCTATACCGACACCATTATTTTTGCAGTGAAGCTGCCAAAACGCATAGTTTGTGCCAATATTCTTTAAAAAAACAAAATGTATTACATAATTTTATAAATGTATTCAGTGTTTCCCCCAGATGTGTTTGTTGATTTGTTGTAATGACATCGCTGAACGACAGAGGTTAGCATTGAACCAGAAACTACACATAGACCCTTTTAGCCATTTGTGCTTAGCCAATTCTCCAATGGACCTCCAAGATGGTGCTGGTGTTCCCCAATATGTCGGGAAACCAATATATCAATCTAACCATAGTCTCCAGCTATGACAGCTGTCTCTTTTCAAAAAGAAATTTCAAAAACGTTTAACTTTTTCTCCATCTCCTTCCCTCTCTCATTTTTTTGTCATCCTCTTCCTGTCCTCTTTTTCTCTCATTCTCTCATGCCTTGACTCTGTCAAACTCTCCACTCTTCTGTCTTTCTCTGGCTTATTAGATTCCTGGCCATACCCTCTGACCGACTCGTCCTATGACAGTCTAGAAAATGAGTTGGATGACTACAGCAGCAGTGGGTCACCAGCCCTCCACACCAGAAAGGGGTGCCTTAAAACCAAACCGCTGCAGGGTAGCCTGGACTCTATTCTCACACTCAGCGACTACGACCAAGACACCGACCAAGATACAGACCACACACGCACCCAAACTGGCAACCTGAAGTTACATCCATCAGGGAGAACCAGAGGCAGGAGACAGGACACAGACACAGCTCTGTTCTGCCCCAACCAGGAGGCACCAACTGTGGGCACCTCATCCACCCTGGACTCCCTGTCCCTGGAGGGTCGGCGTAGACAGCGGAGTTGTTCAGAGCCGGCTATAGAATACATGGCAGAGTTTCAGGCGTGCATTTCGGGGAGTGCCGAGGGCCTCACTGGTGAGGATGAAGGCGATGAAGAGCTTTCCAAGGGACCCAACAGCCACACACACGCTCACACACATTCCAGGGGTCAGAACAGGAGGGGTGGATGTGAGTCCGGCTTAGGCCTGCATGGTGCGAGGTCGCTAGCTCTAGAACCTAGCTCTTCCAGCCTCTCCTCTGTCCCAACCTCCCCCGCCCCTACTCGCTCGCTCCCTTGACTCCCTCCACTCCTTCTGTGACCAGACCAGACAGGGGCTTTGCCCAACTAAAGCATACCTGCCCTCTACCACCTCCTCCTTGGCTGTCCCCTCCTCCTCTGGCTCCCTCTGCACCTCCTCCCCCTCTTCACCCTCCACCCTAGGCTCTGCTCCGGCTCCTGGTGGAGGTCCAGACCAGGGGAGTTTCCCAAAAGCCTCCCCACCCAAAGAGCTTCTCTCCTGGGGAACCTTGACAGGCCTCCACCCACACTCCTGGCGGAAGAAAGCCCGGAGGTTGTCGCGGACCGAACAATACAACTTAAAGAAGGAGGAGGAGGACAAGACTGGGGTGAGTAGAATAATAGCGGTCTTATTATGGCACCTAAGGTTTGAACATATAATTTTTATGAGATACTGTGTTTAGCACTTATGTAAACTCATAACCTACTGACTTATGCCCTTCTGGTTCCAAGACCTTGCTATGTGAATGTCTGTTGATTCTAACGGAGCAAGAGAAAGTTTTGATTTGCTCTCTCTGCCTCCTGTTATAACCCACTGCTTTACCCTCTCTATCTGTCTCTCTCCTTCTCTCTCCTCTGTCTCTGTATAAACACGCATATGTACATACATGTATCTATAAATAGGGAGGATCCATCGATACGTCACTCCCTCTCAGTAAAAGGGACCCAGAGAAAGGAGGACCAGGGGAAAGAGGAGGAAAACGGATCTCCACCGAGCACCCCAAGGCCAAGCCGTCCTGCAGAACCACAAAGGAAAGAGGAGGAGGTGTGCATGTGAGGGGGTCTGGCCAGGAGCCCGCCAAGTCTCGATTTCCTAAGCACGACTTCTCCAGCCCCCCCTCGCACTACCACTCCACCGGGAGCCTCCAGTATCCCAAGTCCCCCTGCTTCCCTCCCTCCGACCCCTCGCTAACCGTTCGGCAGCTCAGAGACACCCACACCAAGGCCTTCCAGCAGCACGCCCACATAGCAAGTGACATCACCAACCAGGGGCAAGCAGTGGGAAGTGATGTAAATGAGCTCAAGCAACCACCGCAGGCTGTATTTTACGGGCAGAGCGGGCCGACCCTGTCCCTGTTCAGGCGACAAACGTCCCTCTCCCTTACCGTAGAGGAGGAATGCCAAGCCAGGCTCTCCCAGCGCCGGGCCTCGGAGCCTGGGCGGCTGGTTGTGGATAGAGCCTCCACCTGGAGGCTCTCTACAGGCAAGATGTCCGCAGGAGGCTCCCCAGCGACCCGGGACTAAAGGTCTCCGAGGTGGATTCTCAGGGAGGGACGTCAGAGCCCAGTTTCTGCCTCTCCCCCTGCACCACCAAAGCAGTGAGGGACTACTTTTCATCCCACCCACGCAGTAACCCCCAGAGTGGCCAGCAGGAGGCGCTAGCCCTGGTTGAGAGTCACACGGAATGGCTAAGGAGATGCAGCGATCCAATGGCAGAGCCGGACTCTGACCAGCTCTTATTTGCTGAAGAATCCTATGTCTGATTACTACCATAACCTGGTGTGTCAGAGTAGTAGAAATAAAACCAGTAAGACATATGATGTTTTCAGAGATTTGAACTGCATTTGAAGTACATAGTCCATTTTACTACAATGTAACAATGACAACATCTTTAATGTAGCATCTTCTTGTGTTTGGCAAGATAAATAAACACTAGAAAGGCCAAGCACTGTCAGTTGACTGCTGTTTTGAATTTTAGCATTGAGATATCTCTTCAGCTTTCCAAGACCTGCTTTCTATACAAACCAGTGTTATTAGATTTTCTAAATCACGCAAGGAAATAGTTGTAATTATAGTTACCCCCTTCAATTGACTGCTTGTAGGCCTTCTTAGATCCCCAAAATCCATTGGCCTTTCTAGTGTTAATGCACCTTCAGTTACTTGAAACCATATATTGCAATACATTTTTGCCTGGGTCTGCAAACAGGACCTGAAATTAGGTGCGTGTTTGCTGTGTTAGAATGTACAAACAAGACTAGGGACATTTTTTTAAACGTGGGAAATTAAGTACATTTTTAAATATGCCTAGAGTTGCACTTTGCTTACGTTTAGCGGCAAGTGAATGTGATTTTGACTGTCCTCAAGGCTGGATTTACACATACAGAAAGAACCTTATGTGACCTTATGTGGATGGAAATTATCTTCTTATTGCTGTCTAAACAGATCGTTTTGGTATCACATTTCTACGCACCTTAAATCGAATTTGTATCTGATCTTGAGCCATGGATTTTCCGTCAGGAAGGTCCGATGTTTTATTTTAGCCATAACAGGCCACATTTAAAATCTGCCAATGAAAACTGCCTGGTGCTGTTCTGCCCAATATGTCAGTCTAAGCCTGTTATTCAGATTTGCATAAGTGATGTCAGACAGGTATAAAGGTAGATAGATAGTGATTTGGGAATGTCACCTTTCCAACAAAATTGTTGTCAGAAAACATGTTTTTCTCACAGTGAGCCAGTCTTGTTGGAAAGGTGTCTGTAGACCTGGGAAAGGCCCTCCAACCAGCCTGAATCTGGATGCTTCTGAGTCTCCTGTGTCTCACCACATATGTAAGTCATTACTTATAAGTCACGCTCTGTTCTATTCATTTATCCTTTAACACCAACTAAAACATGTTTCTCTGGGTCACTGGACATTGTGGACAGCGCACAGGCTGATTAGTGGACCGTTCAGCAGTGTCATCACACATCCTGTGTAGGCCTACTGACCAAATCTTACAATTAATTTGTTATAAATTACAAATGTTAATCTGGTATACCTTTTCTAATGAGTTAAACCTCAATAGGCAGAGCCAAAGAACCACAGTTTTTCAGGCTAAGCAACATTAGACTTAAGCCCACTGAAAAAGACAAGCGGTAAGAGAGGTTGTTAATATGAAGCCTAGCGCTCTGCTACTAACTAAATCAATGCAATCTAGCCATACTAAGTTATCTAGGTTAGCTAGTTAGCCTAGCTTACCTTCCAAGATCAAAGTAGCCATACTAGCCTATAGCTATCTAGGTAAGCTAGTCATTTCCATTTATATTTTGTCCAGAGTTCTTTCTTTGCTATTTAAGTTTGAAAAATGGTGGTTCTTTGGTCCGCCCACTGAGGTTTAACTCAACCAATGAGATTATTTCTGCCTCCAAAAAGGTTTCTATAACTAAAACTCTAATCTTCTATTTGAACATGCCTCTGTCTGGACATTCAAACCTGGTTTGTGCCACATATAAAGTGTGTGGTGTGGACAGCCTCACTGTATTATGGGACATGATTAGAAGATCAGGTTTTGTCACTTGGCCTGTAGTGTAAATGCTGCCACAGTACTTTTTATCTATGCATAGATCTGCACTTTGCTTTTTACACCAAGTGAATGTATGAGATTATGAATAGCTTTAAGATATCTGACCAATTTAGCTGATATAATTATTACTATCACAAATATTCAAATGACTGATTCAGGACCATATCATGTTTAATTAACAGCTTACTTAAGGGAATGTATCATATCTATTATACTATCACATAGTTGAATTGCTTAAAAACGTACTTAAAAACCTCAATCCGTGTTTTTTTGTGAAGTATTTACTGATGTCGGTATTGCTGTTTGCCAAGTGTTATTTTAAAGTGTTAACAATGGATGTAAATGGTATATGAATATTATTTAACTGACTTTTCTGCATGCCATTGAAACATTTTGCTGGCTGTAGTGAGCTTTTGCTCTGAAAATATCTGGTCATAAATGATTAATATGGTTTTTACTGCTGATGGTAGTGAGGTCACTGTAGTGAGGTCAGGAGACCCTTTTGTTTTAAATGTCCATCTTTTTAAGGATGCGTCAGATGCTTCCTTAGTAAGCACTTACAGTAACATTACCTGTGTGATCTCAACCAACATGTGATAGATCCAGATACAAACAGTAGCACAATAATGAGGTACGATCCTTATTTTCTACTTTGTTGCCAACAATGTGGTTTCCCATTTTCACAAACGCCTGTATCGATTTGAATGATCAAATGCATCATATCCAAATGTTTCTATTGTGTAAATATGATTAACCGTATTGATCCCCAAGGGGAAATTTGGTATGTTCTTAGTGTTGTATCATGTTTTTCAAGCTTATATTTTATGCAGCTCAAACCTTTGCTTAAATAGGCTACAGGACTGTTGCTTTCTTAAATTTTCTATGCCTCCTTTCTACCATGTATTCATATGCTGCGTTAATAAAACTCTGCGTTTGCAAATAAAAATGACCCATGAGTGAAAATCTGGACAGTGTGTGATGTGGTTATTAGTTGAGATTTGTGGTTATTAATCGCCGTATTGTAACACCTAGAGACCAAGAGCCCAACACGCCGTTAGAGAGGTGATCTTTTTTATTACATTTGTTCTCTCTATACACAGGTGTGTGTGTGTGTGTGTGTTAGGTATGTGCAATCACATGTAGACGAAATTATCTGGTTACATGAAAGATTTGATCAAACTAACTACAGTAGGGGTATACATATTTGATATAGAATAAAATAAAATATGTTGGGGGATGTCAGCATCATCATAATCTATAAGGCATCAACAATCAGAATTACTAGTTGCACTGGTTCACAAACATATTTCAGTCAGAGGATCGTATTCATAGGCTGCTTTCAGTCGTCAACAACTGGACTATGACCTTTTCCTTGACCTTGCTTGGTGAATAAATATGGCTGCATTCACACAGAAAAAGAAGGGTCTGAATTTTAATCCTATGCATCCCAGATGTGATTTACTAGTTAGATGGGATAACTAATCTCTTCCCTCTTCGAGAAATCACTAATCTGACATCACATGGATTGGTGTCAGTTGTGTAGAGTCCAAGCACCTCACATCTTGGATTTCATCAAGAGGGGGAAAGAAATGGAGACATAAATGGGGCAGAGATCTCGTCTTCATGTAGCGGTCTAGAAAGGGAGAAACCACATTGAAGCTGCTTGAAGTTAGACAGCCATGAGAAGGTCAGATCTGCGCCACAACAGGTTCAAAATCAGATTTATTTTTCTGTTCCTGTGTGAATCCAATCATAGTTACAAAGAAAGGAAAAACAGACATTTTCACATTCTGTAGATAAACTGAATGCACACTCACAACTGGAGGTGGACAGCAACAGCAGGTCCATCGTTTGCTGTCAACTGAAGTCCATGAAGCCCCTGAAACCTATTACTTGCCATTAGTGAAGTGTGGATCGAGTAAGTGGGAAAAAAAGGTCAAACATAAAACTACATTCCCTTAAAGGGTTAGTTCGTTATTTTGTACATAATGTCTCATTTACTACTTACCCATGATGTTGTTGATCGATGGAGACCATTTTCAGCTAATTCCATGCTGTCCTTCTTGTGGACAGACATGTTTGGTAATGCTAGTGCAACGCAATGGTACCATGGTAGCATCCACTACCAAACGCACTACCAAAACACTCCACAGTGCACCCAAAGCAAATAAAATATGACAACAGTCTATCAAGGTTAATTTGAGTGTTTATACCATCATTTTTGAAGTCAAACTATCGTTGAATCCTTTACTTTAGTGTTCTTCTTCTTTTGCTGTTTTACACCTGCGTGTGCTCATTATCGCCACCTAGAGTTGCAATACACTACCCAAATGCTAATGCAAAAGTAAAGGATTCAACGATAGTTTGACTTAAAAAATGATGGTATAAACACTCAAATTAACCCCGATAGACTGTCGTCGTATTTTATTTGCTTTGGGTGCATTGTGGAGTGTTTAAGTGCGTTTGGTAGTGGATGCTACCCCGGTACCATTGGGTTGCGCTAGCATTAGCAACATGTGTATTTCCAGAAGGACAGCATGGAATCAGCTGAAAATGGTCTCCATCGATCAATAACATAATGGGTAAGTAGTAAATGTCCAAAATTCCAAACTAACCATTTAAGAGATAAAACTGTCAAAAACAGACAACCCTGAATACTGTCTGGATAGTAAATCACCCACTAAGTTCACAATTACAACCACGTGAAAATATGTTTGCTTCACTGAAAACTCTTTCGACGTGGTTGTGTGATGTGTCAAATGTTCAAGACTCTGCTCTCCCTCCTTCCTTCTCTCCTTTGGGAAATCACTAATCTGACATAACATGGATTGGAGTCAGCTGTGTAGAGTCCAATAAGGTCCCAGCTGAGATTTCACAAAGAGGATGAACCAAATGGAAGGTGTATTTTGAATGAAGTTGCAGGGGGATAATGTGTTAGTGGTAATTTGTAGACGTGCCGACTGGCTGGCTGCTGAATCCTCCAAATGACAACCAAATGAATAAATAATACCAGACACTGCTCCCATTCAAGGACGGTTAAACAGGCAGGGATTAAAATGTGTTTCATATGTGGATCCTATGGACTTCTTGCCTTGACAAGAGTTAACATCTCACAAATACCATGCTAATCATTCCTCACTAGGGTGGCAGGCTGCCCTAATGGTTAGGGAGGCTGTCCTGTAACCCTAAGATCACAGGTTAAATCCCCCATGACTCCAAAAGTCCACCCTGAAAAACACACTGAATCCCTCCCAGTTGCAACAGCACTGTGGATCAACGGTGAAAATACAAAATTCCCCCTCAGGGATCAAGATCACAAAAACTGTCACATTTTGCGATAATTTGAATTAAAAAACCCAGAAATCCTGTAAGGTGCCGTCAGTAAACTGCACACAGTACGTTCATGTTTACCAACCTGGCCGGTCTGTGACGCTTTATAAAAAGACTTAACCCTGATGAAGGCAGCATGAACTGCTGAATGTGATGTCTTAATAAATCTATGCATCGGATCTACGAGTGTGCGGCAACTCTTTTTAGTCGGGCATCGCGAGATGCGCGGCTCTATACCTATGATCTGCTCGAGTCTGTCCATCCTTCTGTCTGTCTGTCCGGTCATTGTTGAACTGCGCATGCTCGATAGACTGGGTCTCTAAGTCTGTGAGCATGCGCAGTGGCGTGTAAACACAGAATCTAAACTTACGGTGAACAGTCCTGAAAGTGGCGAGCTCCCTTGGGCGAGCTGCATTTTGCTTCAGGCATTCAGATCATCCAGATCCAGTCGAGAGGATATCGTGAGCGAGAGAGAACGAGAGAGAGAGAGAAGTGTACATACCCGACACCAGATGTTCATTTGGGCAAATCTACGATGTCTCAACTGGGAAATGGAACGCTCTTCTCTGTTGCAGCCCCACTTTGTGATTTAGACTGATAAGGATTTTTACATAATAATCCTAATGCAGCTTTAATCGTTGCCTATAAATCTGGCTAATTAACTTTTTTATTTTTGTATTTTTAATTGCAAGTAAATGGGGAGTGCTAACCTGGCTCTGCCAAATGGTTTGTTTTCACAAATCCATCTGGGAACGCACTCGGCAAACCTTTGAAAGGGGCAGGCACTTTCAAAAAGCTACTTGGCAGGTGATTGGATTAACCATCTGTCTATCACCGTCTGGGCAGGCTAACTTCAACCAATCAGATCAACAAACCATATGATGTAGTAGGATAGCGCGGAAGAGATTGTAAAACTAAACAAACCACAGATGCCCGGTTAGCATGCTAAATGCTACCTCCATGCTAACCGGGCATCTGCGGTTAGAAGCTCCTGCCCACACACACATTAGCTTTAGCCTAATGTTAACGTTACATAAACGTCTATGTTGTCTGTTGTCAGACGTTTATGTAACATAACATACATAACGTTAAACATTTGATCTGATGTTATTGCAGCATCTACGCTGGGCCGGGTCCGGCTTCCGGATTCGGG
>OMLI01059550.1:5334-16791 GCA_900302605.1 Rondeletia loricata
AGAAACTACCTAATGATTGGTCCAAATATCCACACCAACTCCTGAAGCCGGCTGAATAGGGGATGAAGAAAATAGTACCTTTACCAATCATCAACAGACGAAAAAAAACGCTGCACTTGTTTAAAGTTGCCTACCTCAGTCTTGCATGCCTCTCCATTGTTGCAAATGCTCTCCATTGGCATCACTGCCATATAACTAGATCTTTGTTGGGCAAGAGGACTTAGAGCAAAAATGGCTGAGAAAAAAAGAATAGAAACCCAACTTTAGCACTGCCACATACATGCTTCCATAAAAAAGAAAAGGTTGCCATCAGGAAATGCCAACCTACTCAAAGAACTATATATATTGCACAAAAAGGCGAAAGGCAAAAAAACACATATCTTATTTAACAGTGGTTTTCTGTTTTTCCAGCCTGCATTTCCAAAAGTACGTCATTTGTTGTCTATCACAAAAGTGGAAATCAACTTTCAACTCTTGGTCTACTCACTTAATGAGGGATAGCGGCACACCTTGCACTGGCTCATTGCATTGTGATCAAAAACATCCCCAAACTGGTGTGGTCAACTGGTAGTCAAATACGCATCCAGGAGATTTCTCTAGTGAAATGATTTGTTTGGCCTTGGGAAGAGATGCCAGCAGGCTGTTTTCTGCATCAGTCTGGTTCCACCAGCCTGTGAAAGCGTCCAGTCCACCAGTAATCATCCTAGTTTCCCAGATGTCCAATCCACAATTTCCCAGAAATGCTCCATTGGGATCATATCTGATTATAGATGTGTGGTCAATATCATTAATATGCTCCTCATACCACTGACTACCCATGGTACCTTGTGGATATGGGGCATTTTCATCTTGGAAGACGACAAAAATAAAGCATTACCTTGTACATATGGACCTCTCTGGTCCATATTTTTTTTATATTTACAGCTGTTTATGCATTGTTTAAATATGTAATAATATATTTACTGCTTGGTCTAAAACTGGGTTATACACAGCCGAAAAGATCCTGGGCTATATGAGAGCTAAAGTATAGACGCGATGTTGAATCACGTCTTGTGCTCAGTGGGATGGTTTGCATTGGGATAGAAGTGCATCATCAAATTAAGGTGGTCATTCAGAAGTGTTATGTTAGCAGCACAGTGATTTTAAATATTCTTAGCATTCTATGAGATAATTCAACTAATAAACTATATAGGAAACTTGCCCTACATTACTACAGAACCACCATCCCTCACTTTATGGGACTTTATTTAGGTATTTCCTTTATATTGGTCATACCTTACACCTTACCAATGTGGGCAGGTTTCCCAGTCTTTGCCCAGGCCTTAGGGAATAGCTGTGTAGAGCAGTCCATGTAGGTCAAGTGTGATTATCCTGCAAGGTTGGCATAGCAGCTAAACGTCTTGTTATTGAATATATGTGAAATTCTAATTCAGGGAATTGTGTCAGAGCATTTTAGAGATTTGTTGTATTGTTTGTAATGGAACACAAGGTTCCTTATAGTCAGTGGGAGAAGACCTTGGTGGTTTTTGCCGTTCTTACTGTATGTGAAAGGCTTAATTCAACATGTACCGTAATATGGCTAATTGGAGCAGTGATATATTGCCATTGGTGGGAGAATCACAGGGGCCACGTTTGACTTCTGTGGCAGAATATGAGATAGGTATTTCCTCTTTATGTTGATAGCTTTTGTCTCATGTTTTCCCCAGAAGTAGGATTTATTATATCCTGCTCTGTGAAGCATCTCCATTACTGAGTTGTTTTGTTTCTCCACTTGTAGAAAATGTCTGTGGCCTACTTGCCTTGTTTTAATATTGCCTTTAACATTTCACACAGCTGTCCTTGACATTTTAGAGAGTCTTATGGTTATTTATAGTCTCTTAAAAGGTCCCACGTTGTGCAGTGGGCTATTGTTGCAATGTCCCTCCTGTTGTCTCATTTAGAGGGCCTCAATCCAGCCATGTGTTTTTAACTTAATTCTCAGAGATTCGACTGATAGGTATACGTTTAAGGAGAAAAACATCACAGAGATCCTGTGGTTTTTAGGGGTAGATATCCCATATAACCATGGTAACCCTCTCCTCTTAAAGCACTCTGGGCTGCTGTGGCCATGAATACCTCCAATAGAGGAACCTCTGTTTGAGATGCATCTGTCTCCGGGGCACTTTGTTTGATGGGCTGTGGTTATGTAGCTGCTTGGTCAGATTGGTTGGAGACTTTGGTGGCTTTGAGGTGCTTGTGATATCTCATTAGGACAGCTTAGTAGTCCCCATCCCCAACACCAGAGACATTTAACTATTTTCCTGCTGATGAGAGCTGACAGGGGAAAAGACTGTAGGGTTTTTGTTGGTGTGGTTTCACAACTACCCTAAAATCAATCTCTGGCATGACCAGGGACGTTGTGTCGGATGGAGAAACAATTACTCAGAGTGGAAAGCCAACATTGTCTTTCACTGCACAATGTGACTGATAGGATAAATGTGAGCCAAATGAGGGGTGCTGGGCCAGGAGTCTCTGAGGGGTGGTTTGGTTTAAACTATGGCAGCAGTGGAGTCTTGTTTGAATTAGTTAACAGCGGTCGAATGAAAGCACCCTGCTGGGATGCAAACCCCCCCCAAAAAAACCCTTTCAAACTATCTGTCCTTGAAAGACATATTTATATCTTCCAGACAAGTTATTAATCACTCATGGTTTTGAAGGATAGTGGTTCTGAGAGGGCAAGGAAAAAATAGAGGGCAGTCTTATAAACGTATTTCATAGATTTCTTTGCTCAGCCATATGCCACATGTATAACTATAATTAAAACGTTGATTCAATTTATTGTCATCAGACCATCCGTTTTTTCTGCTCAATGTCTTGAAAGTGAATGTCTTGTTTAATGTTGAGGGTTGTCTGGTTTCCAAAAAAACCCTAACCTTTGTTTCTTTTATTTAGAGCTGAATCTGAAGTATGAAGGTGCCCAGGAGCTTTTAATGATTTAGTCTGCCTCAGTGCTTCTTCTCTGGTACCTTAAGATGTGGAATAAGGCCAGTAAAGGTGCATGGTATCTAGCTTACGGTGTAGTGTATTGTTGAATAAATATGAGGATAAAGGGAATATTTTATCCTGTTGATTGGTATGATAAATTTGTGTCTCAGGCTTTATCTGCCTTTTCAACTACACTCCCTAAAATCATTTGTGAACTGAAATCTCTGCCATTTTGCTCCTACCTTAGATTTACAAGCAGCTTTTCAAAAAGCTTTTGATTTAATAATAATGACTGCTAATAAAGTTGAGCTATGCCCGCTGGAGAGTTATAGACACATTTACGATCCTGCTTGATGAAACTTGATTATGGTCAGTGGATGTTTTACTTTCTGCGAGTGGACGCCATGTGGTTGTGATAGGACGTCACAAAGCTGCCACATTAGACATTTTGAAGGAGTTCGATCCTAACTGAACTCACATTTGCTCAGTTGTTTTTGAATGAAAGTGTTATTTACATTGTGTGAACAGGCATACATTACTGAAATCAAATTTTTTTCAGAGGACTCATATAAAAGAGGAACACACTGAATTACTGCATCGGGTATAGTGTTCTATCTCGTACGACAGCACAGTCTATATTAGTGAACATTCATTGATATCCTTCATAGCCAGAAACAAGATAGTTTGTCCCATCCCCTGTCTGCGTAGGACTCTATAGTGAATAAACAGGAACGGATTAAAAGGTTGACTATAACAATAATCACAATGATTTTCTTGGGGTAAGGGTATATTTTCCCATTCAGAGCTGATAGTCGTACTATCATATGGATGGTAAAGCTCAGATGAACTGTCATATAATTGTCTTGTGGCGGGCGGCACCGTGGCTCAGTGGTTAGCACTGTCGCTTCACAGCGAGAAGGGCCCGGGTTCAATTCATGGCCCCGGTCCTTTCTGTGTGGAGTTTGCATGTTCTCCCTGTGTCCGTGTGGATTTCCTCTGGGTGCTCCGGTTTCCACAGTCCAAAGACATGCAAGTCAGGTGAAATGGAGACTCTAAATTGCCCATAAGGTGTGAGTGTGAGTGATTGTCTGTCTATCTGTGTTAGCCCTGTGATGGACTGGCAACCTGTCCAGGGTGTTTCCCTACCTTCTGCCCAATGCATGCTGGGATAGGCTCTGAGGCCCCTGTGACCCTGAATAGGAATAAGTGGGTAAAGATAATGACTGAATGAATGAATATCTTGTGGCAAGATGCTTCTCAAATGAATATAAGTTGTTGGAAAAATAGAGTGTGCTACCTAAAGTAACTTTCCAAAAGGGACTGTTTCAGTTTTTTTTCTGCCTAGATTTGACTGCTTTTACCTTCATTGTGAAGTTTTCATGTTTCATGTGCATTTACAAAAAAAATTGGGAAATGACCAAAACACCCCATACTTAGCCATGCTTTTACAGAAAATAAAAATACCCTAATTACACCCAGTTCACTTGTCCTTCCATAGCATGATGTTTAATGTCAGTCAGAAAATCTATGGCTGGACTTCAAAGCCGAAAACACAGTAATTCATATTGCAGCACCTAACATTGTGCTTATAGTCACCACAAAGCGTGTAGTTTTGCTAATTCAGTTAGCCCAAACCTCTTCCAGCCAAGGCTCTGAGATCGCAGACTCTTTTATGTCTCTCTGTCTATCAAACTTTATAATGCTCTGATTTCTACCCCACTGGCACTGTCCTTTAATTAGATTATACTGGAGGAATAACCAGAGTTCAGAATGTCAATTTGTGTCCCAGACGGTGTAAAATTTGCTGTTACACTGCTGCCAAACAGAGCAGGTGAGAGCAGACAAGGTCCTCGGGCAAAGAGCAGCTGACTGCTCTTTAGGAGTCTCTCTCTCTCTCTCTCTCCCTCCCTCTCTTCCCTCTCTTCCCTCTTTGCAGTCAGACACCGAGCCTCCGACATGAGAGGATAAATAAACACGTTATTCAAGTGTCCTACAAGCACAGATAAATACAGAAGGAGTTTTTGTGCAGTTGGTGTCTCCAGGGTAGATTTCAATATATATAGAGAAGTGATGTTGGCAGACAATGAGAGTATGTGTATATTGAATCCGACACTGTGTTAAGTCACTTACTCATTACACTGATTTCAGACTGAGCAAGAGGTCAAAAGAGTGTTTAGAATGATAGAAACATAGTATTTGACTTACCAAATGGTTTGCCATTTGTGGATGTGTGCCAGGAAAAGTAATAATTGTCACAAAAAATAATCTCAAAATATCATGATTATAGCGAGCCATGTTGCTGGTTACTGATGACTTATAACAATCAGACTTTTTTATTTAGTCTGTTGCAAATCTATAATTTACATTCAAAATCGTAACCCTGTGTTTGAAGAGTATGGCCAAAGAAAGCAGCAAAGTGAACAGCTGTAGGTAATTAGAGTGGGCCCAGGAATGGCCGGGGATTCAAAGTAAACATGGACAGTTTCCACAATCAACAACATTTACAAATGTAGAAGAAGGAAGCTACTGAATTTGTGAAGAATGTGCAGTGGGAATGGAAAGCGTAGAAGCATGAAGCTAGCAGATGGTGAAAATTAAATACATGCGGCATGTGGCTAACAGGACTGTGGGCTTATTCTTCTGATGGTGGACCCTGGACAGCTGTTCCAGGTTAATACTTACAGGTTTACATCTAGCCAAGCATTACTAACATAAAAAAAAAAAATGCATTACCTTCAGAGGAAACTGACTTTAGTTTTGGTGCATATCTATGGCCCGCTACTGTTGTTTGAAACAGTACACATATCAAGTCTGACTCCTTAAAATTAGTCAGGAGTCAAAGGTCTGCAACACAATACAATTGGCTTTTGAATTGATTGGCTTCAAATAGCTGGATGAAACCAAACTCTTGTAGACTTGTGGCCCCGGAGAGCTCGAGCTCTGTCAGGCATGGCCCTGAAATATTTTAGCCCTTGAGTGCCAAATGGTTCTACTTTAAATTGCTGAAAAGTCTTGAATTGAAGATGATTGGCAGGAAGAACTTGTTCTCTTGTGGCTTTGTGTGTGCCCTCAGCTGGTCCTTGGTAAGTTTTTTGTCACACACAATGCCAGCACCAGGTAGATTTTCTCTGTCCTGTGAAGTTCATAATACCACGTAGCAGTCTTTAAGAGGTTGACCGCCAGGAATGTATCATAAGGCAGATACATTCTGCGTTGTTCCTCTATAATTAATAGGCCTACCGTTGTAATATTTCACAGTAAAACCCATTCTTTTTCATGCCCTGCAGACATTAAGTGGATTCTTAGTGGAAAGAAATATGAACGAATTAGACATTTCCAAGAACCTCGTTCTTTGGCAATTTAATTCTCTTGAAATCTGTCAGTAGTTTTCCAGCATTGCATTATAAGAGATTCAATAGATTTTTCCTCTCTATCAAGTTACAGCCTGAAATGTCTTGAAACTATACATCTTCTAGTTTATTTATATTTGTGGCCTTTGGAAGTACCACACTAGAGGCATCTGTAAGAAATGGAATGGCTGGAAGTTAACCAGTGGAATGCATTGTGTTAAGTCTGTCTCTGTATGGCATCCCTAAACTAAATATTAGCACACTGGCTGGGCAGCCGGAGCGAGGTGGTTCTCTCACCAGCCTCCCTTGAAACAACCGTATTCTGTTTATTCCAAATAGCTGTCTGAAAGTTTAGTGTCAGACCGTCTGCTTCTCTCTGATTTTTGGCTGTTGCAACAAAAACATGCCAATAGTATTTAAAATAGTGGTGTCGTAAATTATTTGCACTAATCTGCGTAGGTATTCTTTCTGACTCATGGAGCAGTGGGTGATTCTAGGCTGGAGAGGGTAGGTTTTGTTTTTCAAAGCCAAGCACAACTTCAGAGAAATTAAGTTTAACATTTGCTTTTTGTTTAAACCCCGCAGCCTGAAGAAATAAAATACTGCTTTTCACTGGTAGAGAAAGCTCAGCCTACCATACGGTGCCCATTCATTTCACTGTTAATGTTTCAAAATGTCACTAATGTGCATAGGTTGTTCTTTACAGCGATGCTTGAGTTTTCCTGTCTGAGCACTGTATGACATGTTCTTGGAACCCATCGGAGAAAATAATCTATACATGTTAGCACGGTCTCTTGGTCTTATTTTCAAGGCAGTAAAAAGTGAATAGAAATGTGGGAAACTATAGTTTGCCTGGAACCAGTTCCTAATGTTTCTGTTTTTTCATTAATATTCGTGAAATTAGTAGCGTTTATAGTAGTTTCACGATTATTTTCACAGTGATATATTAGAGTGAAATCCTGTGTGGGTTACCTTTATCAGTGCCATGTTTTCATAAACCTCAAGCCCAAAAATGGTCTGATTCTGATAGAACTTTGTAATTTTTCCATTAACAAAGTTATGGACAGAAATATTTAATTTTTTTCTACATCTGATTAAAAAATATAGCATTGGACTACAGTGCTGATAAAGGAATTTGCAAGTTCACAGGTGCCTACTATAAAGTGCTTAGATTTACAATTTAGGTTTCTACCCTTCACCTCATATTAGTTACATTGCCCACTCCTGCATATAGGACAGGAGGCAGTGTGTCACGATTGCCCTCCCTGCCTCTCACCCCTTTCACCCCTCTCACCTCTGCCCCGTCTGACCAGGTGTGCCTGTTCACTCACCCCACTCAAGACTGGAGGTTGGGTAGTTTTATGACTTAATCGCCGCCGTCGGATCCCATCAGAGTTTAGGATGAATGTTGCCAGCTGTTCTTTTCCTGCTCTCCTTATTTCTCTCCTAGTCTCACTCTCTCTTTCTCTCTATCCCTCTCTACACGTCAGACATGCTCCACATGCAGTGGCCTCATGGTGGTGGTGAAGCTCCTTCCTTGGTGAGTACTTTGCTGTATGTGGACCCATCAAACAGGTTATTAAAGGCTCTGAGGATGTAGACATGAAGGTGCAGTACACTGCAGTACGGACTCACTTCAAAGAGAGGAAATACTGTGGTGTCTTTCATTGTGGGGTTATATTGTTGGTTTTTATTTTGTGGAGATAAGGCTTGATGTGTCAGATCAGGCGGTACATATTCACTCCAAGTGTTACCCTGAGGATTCAATGATAGGGAGATATACATTACGTATCTCATGTTAAATCATTTTAAAATGCAGTAGTGGGGTTTGGGGAATGGTCAGATCTCCATTTAAAGGAGTGATGTTTCTTGTGGCCAGGGGGATGTTGGACAAAGTTGCCCCCCCTGCTCCCTGGAGCTGGGCTAGGATCATTAGTTTTAGTTTTTAAAGTGTTTGGCCTTTTGATGTTCCTACGTTCTCTTTAGGCAGCCTGGCCTGAAGGATATTTAATATCACTCCTACAAATTTCCAGTTAGGAATAATTTGAACTGAGCAGCTGTCAAAGAAACAGCCATTTAAATACATTGGTCATGGTTAAAGGGGCATAAAATGAGGCCAGATTAGACAGAGCACCTTTCTCTGAAGGCTGGGTCTGATCTAGTGGGGGCCGACCTGGGGCACAGCGACCCACCAGTTCATTAAGAATAACTATCTAACACCACTGGATTTCAAACTCTGCCTGCTCTCCCCAGGACCAGCCATGCTTGCTACTCCTGCTACTGTGGCATAGTCGGGATTGTCTTAGGGTCTCAGTTCCTTGATATTTTATTTATGAATGTTCAGGAGAGTTGGGACTAGACCAGATTTCTCTCTGTCTCTCTGATGCCCTGAGTAACGGGGGACTGCTGTATCCCCGGTGTCTTCACTTCAAACATTCCCCTTGTGTTTCCACTGGGGTGTGCAGGAGGACCTTTAGCAGGGTATACAATCTGAGATTATGCTTTATCACCAAGAGAACCATGAAAGAGCATGCATTACGTCCTCTGAAAGCAGATGTCTCAAAATCTTTTCAGCTTTTCTCCTCTCCAGCAACCAAAAACAAAGGCACAGCCACTCCCGAACCACAGCAGGATGCATTATTAAGCAGAAAGATGGAAGATTGTGAGTTTAGTGGATCTTGGTTGGTTCCTGCATTGTAAAATATCTTGTCACAACGTTATTTATGTGTTTATTTATTTATTGGAAACCAGTTTTAACCAAATGAAGTGAGCGTGGTGCAGCATAGGTACTTACTCTGCTGTATAGTGTGGACATTCAGATCACAAAGGAAGGTGTGTGTGTGTGTGTGTGTGTGTGTGTGTGTGTTTTGGGGGGGGGTACAAGTCATACAAAATAATAGTTACGTTTGAAGTACTTTGTACTTTTAATCAACTGTGAGTGCAACTGCATTTGTTGACGTGTTGTCCTTACTCAGTTAATTGAACTTAGAATGTGCCGTTTTTTTCTTCTTTTATTTTGTTATTCAAACATTGCACTCTGAGTCACCTAATCTATAAAGTATTATAGTCTATGCATTATTTTATTTTTTAAACAAAGGCATATGTTTAAGGGTTTTACTACTAGTATATTTTAAATCCAGTATCTGTCTATATATTATAGTTTTTATATAATATTATGTTATATTAATGACCTTACAGCATATAAGAACTGTGAAAGTGTAGTAAGTTGTTAAAATTGGTGGGAAACATTTTGTTTCCCCCCCCATTATTCTCTCTCATTCTCCCCACCTATGTTGGGGCTGGGTGTCTACAAATGAAGATGGGTTGCGTGAGCAGAGCGCCCCAGACACTATCTTTGGGGGGAAATAAACAACGCATTAGTTCCAGGTTGCCTTGGAACAGTATGAAACAGAAGAATGGGGAGGAGAGGTTAGGAGAAGTCCACTGCAGGAGGGAAGCTGGGGAATATTAGTGGGCAGGGACGTTTTAAAGTCTGAGTTTGCTCAAGCATCTCTCTCTCTCTCTCTCTCTCTCTACCTCTTTTTTCTTTTCTTTTGCCATGTGCTGTAGATTACTGCAACCCAGAACTCCTTCCCTTCCATCCTTACCCTACAACTTTCTGTGTTCATTTTTACAAAGGCAGTGATATATGTTTAACATGAGACTCACTAGCATTTCAACTGCTATGTGGTCATACTGTAAAACAGGTAAACATGTCGTTCTCCACTAATGATACAGGCACCCCTAGGGCCAATCAGTAACAAGATGCATCATCCATCCCGTTTCATCAAAATCAGTGGTGTAGCAGTTATGGCCTTTCCAGAACACAGTCCCAAAATGCATCATCCCTCAAATTTTCATAAAAATCACACCAGTGGTGTCTGAGATATCACATTTGTGTAAAACATTTTGACCTTTAATTATAGCACCCCCTTTAGTCAAATCAGTGTGTTTGCCTTGCAAGCCAGATGAGTCTCACTAGTTGATCGCATTGCGAGAAACGTCTGGCGCCCCTCTCCCAGAGAGCGATTTCACTTGGCGGTGTTGCTGCCTTGCATTATTTAAATGCTCAAACCAATCAGAACAATGAGTCATATGATATAGACACAGTCGCTGCTAGGTTAGCTGGTGAACAATGTTACATAGCTTAGCACATGAGAGCAATATTTACCATTTGTATGTGAGCGGAATTCATCCACGGCGATCCCAATCCGATTTTCTTGATACAATGTGCATGTTCTGCCATTTATCATTCAGCAACCAAGGGGCTACTGAAAAAAATCTGGCAACATCCATGGATGATATCTGAGTCATAATTAACACCAAGCGGCATGGCAGTGATACCCTGTTTTGTACATTTGCGGATCTGGTCCTCCATGAGTGCAACCAATGGAGACACAGCAATGAGTATTGGGTTTTCCCTCTGTGCCTTTTTTTAATACACTACCAGCCGAGCTAGCTGAATCTGGTAGGAAGAACAGCAAAAAGATATTCTCCTCTGACAAAAAGGTATTTTTCCTTAAATGCATTTACGCCCTCGAATTTTCAGATAACAGAAGATATGGCTTCATCGCCACAGCCAACGCTACCATACACCATTGCCACCATTGTTGTTTCCAATTCTGCTGCACCGTGTCTCGCTTATGTCACCCCCCTTGGATCAGCCTCCAAAACTGTGATTGGACCTTGTACTTTGTGGACAGACCCGCCTTATTCCTGGCCTCATATCGGGTAGGAAGGCCAGATGTGTCTCGCAGTGTGATCTTGCGGAACTCACCTGGCTTGCGAAGATAGATTTTCGTAGCAAATTTCATGTCAGTTGGATTTATGGGGCTGGTTTCCCAGACAGGGATTAAGCCTAGTCCTAGACTAAAGACAAAATTCAATGGAGATATCCATTTAATTAGGTTAGGGCCTTTAAAAGTTAGACATTTTGACCTTTAATTATAGCGCCCTCATTAGGCGAAGGAGTGTAATTTGTAAGGATAGCTGGATGTGTATAGCAGGTTTCGTGTCAATCGGACTTGCAGTGTAGGCGTTATGGCCTTTCAAAAAAAATGCATCATCCCTCCACGTTTCGTCTGAGATATCGCCTGATGGACGGACAGACAAAGACAGCCCGATCCATAGTCCCCCCCCCCCC
>OMLI01059554.1:0-10145 GCA_900302605.1 Rondeletia loricata
AGCTGGGGGGCAAGCGAGCAGACAGCTGCCCTGTCACATGGCTATATAGTCATTTTAGAGTTTATAAGAGCATTTATGACTTCTGATAGGTTAAATAGCTACTTTCGATACTTTTCGATACTTCGATACTTTTAAAATAGGTAATATTTTCGATACAAAAAATATGGTATCTCGATAGTATCGATACTTTTGACAACCCTACTTGTAACACACACACTTACACCATGCTTATTCAGTATTTTTCCCTGGCTCTTAATAATACCTTTCCCTTAATTGCTGTCTTGTAGCGGCATTGATTATGTTATAAGTGAGTAATATGGAAAGTAAAGTGCAACATTGCTTTTGAAGTGGTGTTAAGAGGGAATGTGTGTGTGTGTGTGTGTGTGTGTGTGTGTGTGTGAGAGAGAGAGAGAGACTGTGCATGTAATGTCTGCTGCCATGGCAAGCTCACAGATATGTTTAAGCAGCTGAAATGATTTGGCCTGGCGGGTGGCCCATGTGCCCTGCACCTGTTCCTCTCCTTCCGGAGGCTTCTGTCCTGCCCCCTCTGTGGATACACACACACACACACTCCTTCAGCTAGGAAGGAAGGAAAACTCTTAAGGGTGATGGCAGAATGCCATTTAAAACATCTGCATGTGTGAGTACGTGTGTTAAAGGGCGACAGGAAAGAGGAAATATAGGCTAGAAGAGGAAGAGAGTGTGGAGAGCAGCTGTCTCGCTCCATCACACACCAAATGTCTGATTGTTCAGAGGGGCGGAATAGAGTTGATCTTCTTGTCCATCAGTTCATCTGTCTCTACTAGCGAATAGTTGACAGAAAAGTAGATATGACCTGTGATTATTGTTTACCGCCTGAAGCTACTCTCCACCTTCCTCCTCCTCCTCCTGCGTCTCCGTGGCGATGCCATAGTCTGTGTACTTGCTGGTCATGAGGAGTCATGGGATTCAATTAGAACGAGGAAAACTCATCACTTTCTCTGTTGCTCCTTTGTCTCTCAGCCCCTCTCATGCTGACTGAGAATGGATGACACACAAGACGGGGTTCAGATTGGAGAGAACAAGTTCATCAGCAAGTAAGGATTACTCACCGCAGTGTCTCTCTCACCTGGACACACTTTCACACATATAGACACACATACACACACACCTATCTGTATTTACACTCATATGCATACATACATGCACACACACTCACACTCAGTGGCCCTCATTCATCAAGCTATCATACGATCAAATCTGATCTTAAAGTGGGCATACGTTCATTTCACCACAAAAGTCGGTATTTATCAATTCCATCTTTGTTGTAGCCCTAAGATCAATCTCAAGTCTGCTCAGAAAACGTTTACGCTCATTTCAAAGAACTATATATTTGCGTTGCACATGGAGAACTATTGGAATTACAGAATATTAAAGAATTTCCTCATGCTCTGTGACAAAGAATAATGGCATATGAATTTTTCTCTGCACATTTAAGTTTTGAAATGTAATATTCAATATTTGTTTTAGATTTTTTGCATCAAAAGTATTAATATATAGCCTAACTAAAGTCTCGGAAGACGCATAGGCTCTTTATTGAAGCACAGATCATAATTGGATGATTGGACGTAGTGCACTTTACTGTATTTAGGCCAATGCCTTGGTAAAGCCCAGTAACCATGGTACATCTCGCACTACTAGAGGACATAATGCTGTGCCAAGCCTTCTTTTTTATAGTCCAAGAGTCACCAAACGCACATAGTTTTGGGTATGTCATATGTAAATAGTCAATTGTTTGCACATGGTGCTCAATCAACATCTGCGTCTGATTTATCAATCTACGATGTAATTTGCGCTCATTTTGGTGTTTCGTGAATCAGATGTGGCAAGTGTCTTCGGATAATTTCAACGGTAAATTCTGTGCTCTTTTCCACGATAGCTTGATGAATGAAGGCCACTATGATTTTGGGTGCAGGAGGTTTAATACCTTAAATGCCGCACACATCAGATAGCCTGACTTGAAAATGCCAATCTAACCTCTATAAACCTTTTGCTATGTGTGTTTTAAAAAAGCAGTGTGAGAAGTAGGGATAAGAAGCAATATTCCTCCTCTGTCAGATCTGCTCTGTAATTCAACTTCTCTGTCTCCAGGGCAACCATCCTCTCGCATCTTAAGACATACAACCTCTACTATGAAGGACAGAATCTGCAGCTACGGCACAGAGAAGTGGGTATTTATGTGTGTGTGTTGTTGGTGTTTGAGAGTCAGTCCATTTACTGTTGTTTGAAAGCTTTATCCTCCTGTTCAATGGAAGCGTCTGAATGTCTCCTCTCTGTTTGTCTGTCTGCCTTTCATTTACTTCCCTCACGTCTCCCTGTCATCCTTTTTACTTTTGCTCTCAGTCATTTGCAGTTTAATATACCCTACCCAACACTGTCTCTTCCCATAATTTGCCCTGGCCCAAAGGGGTAATAACTGTCCATTGTGTGTATTTGTATGTGTGTGTGTGTGCTTGTATATTGATCACAGCTCCTTTCCCCTAACAGGAAGAGGGGGAGCTGATCGTTGAAGGCTTGCTGAATATCTCCTGGGGCCTGCGTCGGCCAATCAGGCTTCAGATGCAGGATGACCACGAGCGAATCCGACCGCCTCCCTCTTCTACATCCTGGCACTCTGGTTGTGCTCTGGACAGTCAGGGGTAAGGTCCAGACAGATCCAGTTACACCTCACTGACCGGAAATGGTAGAGAGATACACAGTAGGTCAATGGTTTGTCTGATGAGAAATTATTATAAAGCCAAGGTAAAGAATGGTCAGCAGGGGTGATCTTCATTTTCAGTTTCATAAATTAGCATATTCACTTTTTATTTACATACGTTTACAATAAGAAGCTTGAGATCTGCAGTTTGCTAAATCTTTTGATTAAACACCATTAGTCAACAGTCCCCTGATAAAGGTGAACCTTTAAGCCTGCACCTTTTGTTTAGTTTGGGATTTTACCCCGAGGTATCACCGATCTATCTGTGTCAATAGGCATGGAGCACCAGCTCTATAATCCCATTCATCAGATGAAGCTATTCTTGTTCCCAGACTAGTAGGCCTCAAGGTCATGCAGTTGGCATTTGACTGGTTCAGGGATATGTTAGTCTCACGATACCAGACAATCGGAGATCTCCGCCTACCAATCGTCTGGAGACTTTTGAATGCAAGGTAGTTGCTAGAACGGCGGAGAGTACAGCCACTAACAAACCTACGCCTACTGCTTTGGAAATCTACACCCCTTACTTTATGTACAGTGTTTACAAGCACACGACTTCTGCATGTCACCGCCCCAATATGACGGGCCGCCCTAAAGATGGTTGATTGGTTCTGCAATGCAGTTTGTTTTTTTTCAACTCTCCGCTCAGTTTTAACAACGAAACCTGGTTGAATGTCCTCAGTCTCTAGTTGAGTGAAGCGTTTAGAGACTGACTTGTGAGTCTATGGATATGTCTCTGTCTTTGTCTGAGCTAAAATTACCTACATTCAAATCTGCTTGCATCTGTTAATGCATGCCTTACTATTACTCCCCTCATCTTTGTCTCAAAAACAATGTAATTAATGCATTTTTCACTTATCAGAAATATTCATTAATCTTGATAATAGTATACATGAAATATATAAAAAATCATTTTATGCTGTATCCTTTATAGCTTTGTCAGCTCCTTGTACTGTCCCTTGTCACTGTGCCTCTCCCTTCTCTTATTCCTTTGCTCTCGCATGTTTTGTCTTGCAAGTTCCCCCAATGGCACAGAGGGTCAACAGCCAACACAGCAGAATCTGCCCATAGTGGAAGTGACAGCACCTGAATGCCAACCAGAGGATGATGCTGTGAATGAAGACAACACAGAAGGTAAGTGGTTTTAGCTACAGCATCCGACACTGTCACACTGCATGTGTGCATAACAGAAACAACTGCAAAACTAGAAATTCCGATCGCTGAGCAATCAGGAAAAAAGCCTTCCACTGCCTTGGTTTGTTTTTCTTCCCAATGCACTGCAATTCCAATTTCAATATAAGTCTCTTTTATATTGCAGACCATGACTCACCACAGGAGAACTATGCCTTGTAAATATGTAGATATGTTGGGACACTGAGATGGGTAAATTCTGCTAGGCTGTTAAGTTGAAATCCATGTTGAAAGTATGTTCATGTCCACATTGAATAACCGGCCTATATGCATTTCACCTACTTGCGCTACGGCATAGATTTAGTGCAAACCATGAGTATATATAGACAATTAAAAAAAATAAATAAGTAAACATACATCTCTGATGTACAAGGACTAGTTCCAGGGCCTTGCAGTTTCTGAGATTCCGCCGCCACAAAATTTGAGTGCCCATTTTTGTCGCACCTCTTTTTCAATTGGCCATATGACCTTGACCTCTGACCTATATAGTTGTCATTTGAGAAATATGTCATTTGAGTCAAGCTTCAGGTTCATACTTTGTTTGTCCCGATCGGACAGTCATTTTCTTTCCTATTCTGTGCAGGTGACGTTTACTTTTCATGCTGTAAATGAAGAGATTAATTCCAAAATTAGATATCCACTATTTGAAAAATGTGACCTACTTTTACAAAATGATTGCAAGCACAAAAATTCTAACAAATTATAGTACTCTTTAAAGAATAGGAGGTAATGTAAGTCCTTGGTTGAAAAACTTAGAGCACTTTTACAACCTGGATCCTCTGTATTTTAAAGACACTGAATAATGAACTTCAGGTAATTACTTTCCCCCCCATAATAGATGTATAGCATTTTGGAAATGAACTCTTTTGCATCATTTGTTCTTGAGAAGTAGCAGCAGTAAACGTCTTTGCCATCCTTTATGTTGATTGGACAGAGGACTATGAGAGCTCCGCCCAGCTCCTCAGGACAAAGAGTGATGCCGGGGTTTTAAGGCGGGGCCAGCGACGGTCACCGAGCGACCAGAGGAGGATACGACGACATCGCTTCTCCATCAACGGACACTTCTACAACCATAAGGTGATACCACCCCAGGGTGTCTGCTGTCCTTAAAAAGTCTGAAAAAATATTAAAATAAATTTGTTACATTTAAGGCCTCTTCTTTCTTTGCGTTGCACGTCCAGTTAATGCGGAACAGGGTTAGTAAAATATCATTAGGACGTCATATCCATTTAAAATGAATTTCCTGATGTCGTTTTTCTTATGCTGCCCTTTTTATATTTTCAGAACTTTCATTAGTTATGTTCAAACAGAAATAGGCTGGTTTTGGTCTTAAATTCAATTCCAGGTAGTCTTTCTGAAACCTGCAGATACCCTGCTTCCACACATACAGGTTGACACATGCACACACACACACAAAGTTGTATATGAAACTAAAGTGATTTTTTAAATGTTTTTTCTAATCTCTCAGACAGCAGTATTCACTCCTGCGTATGGCTCTGTGACTAATGTTCGGATCAACAGCTGCATGACCACACCTCAGGTGCTGCGAGTTCTCCTCAACAAGTTCAAAATTGAGAACAGTCCTGATGATTTTGCCCTCTACCTTGTACATGCAAGTGGAGGTGAGTGTGCATTTTTGTTAGTGTTTGTCAGTGTGTACAATGTTTTATTTATGTTTTATTTCTCCGGGCAGACCAATAACGCACACAATTTTAATCGCAATGAGGCAAAAGGGGTGGGGCAGTGCGAGGGGGCGGAGGATTCAGGCGTTATGGGAGGCACACCACATGTAAGTGGTTGCTGTGTATATTATTTTGTGTGTTTGCACTGTCAACCAGTGTGTGTGTGTGTGTGTGTGTGTGCGCGCGTGCATGCATGCACATATGTGGATGCGTTAATGTTTCAGAGCGTGTGAAGCTGAAGCGTAGTGACTATCCTCTGGTGCTGAGGGTAATGCAGGGTCCATGTGAGCAGGTCTGCAAGGTTTTCCTCATGGAACAGGACCTGGGAGAAGAAGTCACGTATGATGTAAGATCATAGACATTTATACTAACTAAAGACTAGTTTCATTACGCATTGTTTTTTCTTTGAGGGGGGAAATGGCTTGACCCTGAGATCCAGAGATATGGATATGGAGATATGATGCCAGGCTGTGAATAAAAATTCCTGCCCCCTTTCTTATGACATTGTGCAGCAACAAAATCGTTCTCCCTGTGCTTGCAAATAAGTCTGCAGTTACACCCCCGTCTCTTTTGTGCTTTGTCATGATATTTCCCCTCCCTCCCACCAGGTGGCACAGTACATCAAGTTTGAGATGCCTGTCCTGCAGAGTTTCATCACCAAACTGAAGGAGGAGGAGGACCGTGAGGTGCAGAAACTCAGGAGAAGGTACCACAGCTACTAAATCCACGTCCTTATCTGTTTACACCAGGATGCAACACATAAAAGAAGTGAATATATCATTACCTCACAACATCAGCGCATGTCTCTTTTGTGTCTCTTTTTGTGAATAGCTCTGAGCCTGCAATTTTTTTTAATACGGGATCAATAAAGTATCACATTATTATTATTACATTTGTTTCTGCTCACACAGTGATTTGATCTCTCTTCCTCTCCATTTGTCTGCATGTACCTATAGGTATAATTACCTGCGGTGTATAATTGAGAAGCAGCTCCGCTGTCTTCCAGAAGGGACCTGTATGTGATCTGCTCTTGGAGAGGATTCCCTCTACCGGCCCTAATATGTTGACCAACTATGAAAATCTTGCCCAGAGCACCAAGTTTTCCACCAGACTGTGAGCAAACTTCAAAGGAGACTGACCAAGAATCACCTGACAAGGAAGCAATGTGTGCATTCCAGTGATTACCCTGTTCCTTCGAATTCATGTCTCCATATGGGTCTTTTGTCATCTTATTATTCCGTCCCCCGTGCCCTGTCCAACCCAGCCAAACGATCAACCTACAGACAATACTGTAACATTACTGTCGTGTGCATATTAAGCGCGACCATCTCAGCAATAATCTTACCATGATAATTAAGATGAAATTCATTCTTCTGGCACTTTTCACATGGGCTCGCATGGAGCCTTGACCCAGACCCCATCTACTTAAACTAACTAGTTTATCTCTCTCTCTCTTTTTCATGACATACAGTACACACTCACACAAATACGGACACATTTGTTCACTTTCTCACCTCATTGCTCTACTCCTGAGTAATCCTCACCCTGTTGCAGTACATTACCTCTTATAACAAAATGTTGTGTCTTGTCTACCCTCCTGATTGCAAGCTGATACTCTATCCTTTTAAAGCACAATATAATATGTAAAGTCTTTGTAAAGTGCCTGTTAAAAAGGTTTGTCCAAGCACCAAGGCAAGAACTATGCTAAAATATTTTGAAGCTATCGCTGTGTAAAAATACTATGGGTTGTATCAGGGAAGTAGCTAGAGCCATGCCAGAGTGACACAGTTTGGGTCGATATCAATCCAAGAATGGACCAGCAGCATAAAGGTGGTGGCCTCCCAGACTGATGTCATCCAATCCCATAGTGCACTGGGTACCCAGCTTTTCTGAGCTGAACTTTTGGGCTCTTTGCATTGGGGAAGATTAATGACTTAACATTTTCTGCTTTCCAGCCAGGAGGCTGGCATCTTTATGTATCTTGCTGTTTGAAAATGTGTTGACTCATGCAATTGGAGGAATTGAATTGACCCTCTCCATTTTATTGCTAACTAGAAGTTCACTGCAGGGATTATGGAAGGCTGTGTGGACAGAAGATATGTGTGTATGTTGTTACCATCAGTTCCTTTTTGGCCTGATAGTGGCAACTGTCTCTGTGCTCACAGCTTTTCTGTAGACATTCAAATTGAATGTTAAGGGAAACTTGTGATTGAAGTTAAAGAAAAAATCCACCCTAAAACACTGTTAAAACAACAGCTATTGGTGATGTACCTTGCATTTCTGGGCCCTTTTTGTTTTCTGGTTTATTTTTATTTTGTCTTTTTTCTGTGCATTGTATTCTGGGAAACGTAGGAAATCATGAACTGAAGTAGCAGTAGACGAGGCAGGTTGAGGAAAAGTGGGTACACCAAAAAAAAGTAAATTAAAACACTTGAACATGACAGATTGATGATATATAGCAGTGTGAGATTATCCGAGGGTGGATTTTTCCTTTAAATCCAACAAAGAATGAAGCAGAAAGCACACGCAACAGGGAAGTCCCACGAGACTGTGAATTATGCTGATGAGAATGTGGTGTGTAAGTGTGTGAGCAAGCATTTCAGAAGCAGTACAGTTTGCCTCTGCATGTACAGCGCTTTGCATATGTCTGTGTATCTGTCCAATATTTCTGACATCTTTGATGATATTCTCGCCGTACAGTACACAGTGCACTGTGTTGACAAATGGCACAGCAACGATGAGTGTTCATGAAAAGCCGTTTATGTGTAACAAACTGTGTGTGTGTGTGTTATTCTGGGAGTGAGCACGTATTTTCACTTGCCTGCTTTTGAGCATTTTGTATTGTTTCTTTCTCAAAATAATACGGTGTGAATGAAGCTAAGAACACACATGCCACTATTTGGAGAATGTAGTTGTTTTTTTACAATGATTGTAATTTAATAAAATGTTATCTTGAGAAAAAATTTACATATCTGTAATCTCTTCCCCTCTCATCTAGCTCATTGGGTAAGAGCCTGAAATGTTACATAATAATGCTTAAATCTTGTATAATTTGAAATGATATAATAGCACAACTTGCTTAGACAGACAGATAGTACACTTTACCATAAGTCAAAGTCAATCAAAGCTTTGGGGTAACTTTTAAGTATTCAGTTTTTTCGGTGGGTTAGCAGTTTAATAATCCAGACAAACACACACACACACACACACAGGTATTTATGTCTCATGTTGGTACAGGGGCTTAAACAGAGATGACCATCACTGTTGACGTGGTTCAGCCAATGGGGAGGTCTGAGACCGAGTGATCCACTCTACCTGAATGAGATTGTCTGAAGGTCAAGAGACTGTCTCTGAAACATACTTTCCCAGACAGTCAGAGGAGTTAGCGCTGCTCACACACTCTGTTTCAGTCTGAACTTTGGTGAAAACCCAGTGGAGTAAATAACATCATCTGAATCGCTTTCATTTTTCCCCTCAACCAGCCAGTCAACAGGTGAGCTGATTTACTCTAAGAAGAGTAAGAACATTGTTTACAATTAAGATAGTTTTATCAATGTGTTACTGCTCAATGTTATAGATACAGTATTCTCAAACAGGTTTCTTATTTTTCTGTGAACTTTAACATGCTGAAGAGTTATTTCTTATTTGCCTCAGTTTTGTAATTGCGATCGTATTTCTCTTGCTTTGATCAAATGTCACTTTATATATCTACTGCAGAGCAAATTAGAGGCTATTCCTAAAAAACATAAAAAGCCAGATAAATTATGATGCAGATCTTTCACAATGTTTCAAGTTACATTGACTTGATAATGAAATTCCTCTTCTTTTTTTTCTGAATGAGTCTTAACTAGCTGTAATCTGTGAGAGGTGTCATGGGATTATTCTCAAACTACTTGACCCGGTGTAATTATAGCTCGACCCGCCTTTTAAGAGGACAGGGATTACAGTGTGTTGAGGCAGCAGGGATGATGCTGCTCACTGGTGATGCAGTTCATAAGTCCTAGCATTTTGTAACAAAGACAGAGTAATTCTGTCAGTCATAGTATTGTTTAAAAAAAAAAAACAACAACAAACTTTGATAGTTCTCGCTTCCAAGGCAGATACATTTTTTTGTTGTTTGTTGTTTTTGCCCAAGTGCCTCTTTATTAAGCAGCTTGCCTATGACAATAATTCATTAGACACCTTATCATTTATTCTCCCTTTCAGATAGTTGTTTTAATCCTAGAGAAAACAGCCTCTTGCTGCACAGTAAGAGTTAGATATCCAATGTGATCATTAATGCAGAATGTCTCGTTCACAGATCCAGAACCAGATTAAACCTACAAAATCCTCATTGTGAGCATTAGAGATTATGAAAGCTATCTGATCCCGTGTCAGCAGGGTCAAGCTGTATTGTAGCAGTGATGGTCCTTGTGTAAGATGCTTCTCTCAAAGCTGGATTAGGATCCATGTTCTGTTCTTAATGTAACAGCAACGTAAAAATACCATCAGCCACATAGGATTAAAGCCACGATGAGAACATCAGTGTGTGTGTG
>OMLI01059556.1:0-12082 GCA_900302605.1 Rondeletia loricata
TTCAGGCCCCGGTCCCCTGATGTCTGGACCTCCCCGTCCTCTCATTTCAGGCCCTTGACCCTCCATACCTGGACCTGTCCTTTCAGGCCCTGGTCCCCTCATGTTTGGACCTCCTGGTCCTCTCCTGTCAGGCCCTGGACCCTCCATAGCTGGACCTGTCCTTTCAGGCCCTGGTCCCTTGAATTCTGGACCTCCCCGTCCTCTTCTGTCAGGCCCTGGACCTTCCATACCTGGACCTGCCCTTTCAGGCCCTGGTCCCCTGAAGTCTGGACCTTCCGGTCTTCTCCCGTCAGGCCCTGGGCCCTCCATATCTGGACCTCTCCTTTCAGGCCCCAGTCCCCTTAAGTCTGGACCTCCCGGTCCTCTCCTGTCAGGCCCTGGGCCCTCCATATCTGGACCTCTCCTTTCAGGCCATGGTCCTCTGAAGTCTGGACCTCCTGATCCTCTCCCGTCAGGCCCTAGGCCCTCTATACCTGGACCTCTCCTTTCAGGCCCCGGTCCCCTGAAGTCTTCACCTCCTGGTCCTCTTGTGTCAGGCCCTGGGCCCTCCATGTTTGGACCTCTCCTATCAGGCCCATGGCCTCTCCATTCATCTTGTATACCTGGCCCTCTCATGACTGGACCTGATCCTCTCCTATCAGGCCCTTTCCATTCATCTTTCATGTCCGATCCTGGACCACTCCAATCTGGATCCCTCATGTGTGGGCCCGGACCTCTATTTTGACTCCTCTGACCCCTTATGTCAGGACCCATATGGTGTGGGCCTCTCCATTCACCCTCCCTATCAGGACAACCAATATCTGGTCCTGGACCTCTCCGATCTGGATTCCTCATGTCCGGAATGGGACCTCTGTCTTCTTGACCTCTTCGTTCATTGTTTATGTCTGGCCATGGACCCCGCATGTTTGGCGCTTGCATGTCTGCATCCCCCATATCTGGACCTGTTCCTCCAATGTCTTTTCCTGAACTCCTTGCATGTGACCTACTCCTTTCACCCCTTGTATCTGGGCCACTCATATCACCCATATCTTGATCAGGCACCCTATAACCTGCCCCTTTGATATCTGCTCCCCTTAATTCATGCATTATTTCAGATCCTCTCATGTTTGGCCCATGTCCACTCCTTTCACCCCTGATATGTGATCGTGGCTCCCTGAGCTCTTGTCCAGGCCGTCTCATATTTTGGCCTGCACCTGACATGTTGGACCCACCTCTTTCATCACTTAGGTTTGACCCTGGTCCCCTCATACCTAAACCTTGCCCTCTCTGTGGCCCCCGCCTTTCTTCTGTCACACCTGGGGATAGCCTAGCTGCTCTTAGAACTCTACCCTCTGAACCTGGAGATGCAGTTGACTCTAAAGAACTATCTTGCCTTTGTCTCCTCTTATCAAAATCTAGACCCCTATCTTGACCAGTTCCCACCCTGTCTGAGTCTGCATCTCTTAAATTTGACCTCAACCCCCATCTACCAGGCTGTGGGCCCCTTTCTTCTGACCCTGGACCACTATCATGCATTGATTCCTTCCAATCTGTTCCAGGGCCCCTAATAGCTGGACCTAGACCCTTTATTTCTGTACTTGGATCACTTACATCTCGACCACGACCTCTTGAGTCTTGCCCTGAACTACTCATATCTGGCCCCGGACTCCTTATATCTGGATTCTGGCCTCTCACATCTGAAACCTGGCCCCTCAGGGCTGGCCCTAGCCCCATCAAACATGATTCTGGACCTCTCACCTCTGGCCTTGGACCCCTTCTGTCTGGCCTTGCGCCCATATCTGGATTCTGACCTCTCAAATCTGACCCTGGACCCCTTATATCTGGCCTTGGACCACCTGGGCATTCACCTGTTAGACCTGGGCCTGGAATGCTTATACTTGGTCCCCTCTTATCTGGACTTGGACATTTGAAATTCCGACTTTGACCTCTCCCAACTGCACCTCGACCCCTCATAGATGATCCTGGACCACCAATATCTGGACTTTCACCTCTAACACCCGGTCCTGGACATCTCATATGTGGTCCCAGGCCTTTCTCTGGGCTGTGATCTCTCATGGCCCAGCCTCGGCCTCTACCTCGGCCGCGGCCTCTACCTCGACCTGTCATATTTGATCCTCGATCTCTCATTTCTGGACCTGCATCATTCACAACACAACATCTTTGATCCACCATATCTGGCCTGCAATCCATCATATCTGTCCGGTCTGTCATTGTAGCCCAACCTTCTCTCTGTAGACCCCTCAAAGATGGACCTCTCCCGTCATCTATAATACCTGGCCCACGATGTGGGATTTCTGTCTCTGGTCTCCACACGTCTGACCTTAAGCCCATTAGACCTGGCTGTGGACAACTAATATCTATACCTCTCCTCTCACCCATCACTGCTGGCCCTCTCATATCTGGACTTTGATGACGCATATCTGGTCCAGGGCCTCTCATGTCTGGGCCCCTCATGTCAGGCCCTGTATTATCTGACCAAGGGCCCTTCATAACTAGAGTGGAATCTCTGTTGGTTGGGCATTGTACCTCCGGGTTATTTATGCCTAGACCTCTCCTCTCATTCTGTAGGTCTGATCCACTCATATGTGAATTTGCAATAGCTGGTGCAAGCCTTTGTCCTCTCATCTCTGGTTCTTGGTGTCTCATACCAGGACCTGGACCCTTTACACCTTGCATGCCTAGGCCTTCCATATCTGGCTCTGGACCCCTCATCCCTGGGCCTATCACAGCTGGTCCTGGACCGATTATATCTCGATTTTGATCTTGAATGCCTAGTTCTCTTATATTTGGCACTGGACCCTTCATCTCTGTCCCTAGACCCCTCACATCCGGCCCTTGGCCCCTCATTGCTAGGTCTCTCATGTCTGGTCCAGGACCCCAACTGTCTGGGCTTATGCCGTGCATGCCTGGGCCTCTCGTATCTGGTCCTGGCTCTCTCATATATAGATGTGGACCCCTACTTCCTGGTCCTTTCATATCTGATCCAGGGACCCTAATTCCAGGCCTTATCATATCCAGTCCTGGACCCATAATTCCTGGCCCTCTCATATCTGTGCCTGTCAAGTCAGGTCCTGGACTCCTTATCCCTGGACCACTCCTATCTGGTCCTGGGCCCCTCATCCCAGGGCCTCTCACAATTGTTTCTGGGCCTCTAATACCTTGGTTGCTTATCTCTGGCTCTGAGCCTCTCCTATCTGGGCTAAGATTTTGCATCCTGGGGGCTTTAACTTCTGGTGCAGGACTCCTCATTTTGGGTACTCTCATCTCTGGAACTTGGTCTCTAAGATCTGGTCCTGAACCCCTAGTATCTGAGCCTGTACCTGGACTTGAATGTCTTGCACCTTGGCCAAATATTTCTGGATGTCTTAAGCCTGGACCTCTCCTTTCCATCGGTTTGTCTGTCCCTCTCATACCTGGGCCTCTGAAACCTGGGCCTCTTAAATCTGGAGCTCTAATATCTGGACTTCTCATATTTGGAATTGGACCTCCAATACCAGGCCATTTCATATCGGCCATTGTTTCTTGACCTCTAACAGACAGACAATTAATTTCACCACTCACAAGTGGTGCTGAGCCACTGAGCTGAGCTTCCTCTACCTTATCTGAGTCACTCTTTTCTATGCTGCTGGGTTTCACAAACTGTGGCTCTGGATCAGGGCTCTGAGGAGAATCTCGAATAGGTGGATCAATTTCTCTTAGAGGAATTGTACTTTCAATTTTGTTTTTAAGCATTAATTCCCATTGAGAGGGCCTATCCACCTGCTGAGGAGGGCCACTGCCTGTGTTGTGATGGTCACTGAATGAATGTTTTTGAGGCTCTGGGGATTTTGGTAGTTCTTTATATTCAAGCTTCACTTTGGGGAGAAGTTCATGTGTCACTGGAGAGGAGTCTTTGTCAAGGCTCTTTTGCTGTGGAGTTACGAACTCAACATAACTTTTTAACTGAGGTCCATCAGGGTCATTTTTAATAGCAACAGGGGTGTATGATGAGGTGTTACTCTCTACAAGTGGTCCAAGGACAGGGCCTAATTGTGTATTACTCAGAACACTTGGATGTTTTGATTCCTCAAGGGCTTGAGGAGAAAAGGAGAGAGCATCTCTTCTTCTGGGGGATGATGGGGATCTGTTACGTCCACGAGAATGCCGGCGCGAGGCATGGTCCCTGTGATGGTGCCCCTGGCGTTCAGATTGGTCCCTAGCTCTATGCCTTGACCTGTCCCTTTCACTTCTTCTGTGTCTATCCCTTTCTTTCCGCTTTCGGGAATGTGAAGGGGAGCGTTGCTGGGACCTTCTTGAGGGACTTCCATGGCGGTCCCTTTCTCGACGACTCCGCCTCTTTGGTGACTGCCTACGCCTTCTGCCATGGTATGAATCTGGAGGAGTACCCTTATGGGAGGCACCATGCCCTGCTCTAGACCAAGATGAGTCCAGAGTCTTCACACTGCCCCCTTGAAATACATCCTCTTGCATTTCATTAAAGAGTGATTCATCCTCTGGATCATAAGCTACATCAGAGTCTTCAATCTCTCCGGCTGAGGAATACTTGTCACTTTCCTTAACATTTTCCTGTGTTTCATCTTGTTCTGTAACATTGGACATGTCATTTTTCAAATCAGGGTTGGTAGTTGTGTCTTCTGTCTTGACAGTTTGTGAATCCACACTTTGACTGTTCAAAGCCTGTGTAAGGTCACTGGTCTTGTCTGTTGATTCTGAAGGCTTTGACTCTGACTGAATTATGTTACTCTGCAGAGATGAGGGCTGACTGAGAGGCAGGGATTTTGTTGGGGGAGACATCAGTGAATCAGAAACAGAAAAGTGAGCCATGAACATGCCCACTGCCTCTCTCTGTTGACGTAGTGCTTCTTCCTGCTCCTTCAATTGACGTTTTTGCTCTTCAATCTGCTTATTAAGCTCCTCAAGCATCCGCTGTTGTTCAGTTAATGTTGCAGCTGAGATAACCACAGTGCCTGTAGGGAGGTTCTGCAAGACTGGGGCTGGGGTGGAAGCTTGATCCGGGGTTGAAGTGGAAACTGGTGTTAGGACCTGGGTGGGAATTGGGACAGGGCATGGTGTAGGAGCTGAAGTTTGGGCTGGAGCAGGAGTCTTTGCTACACCAATATCACTTTGCATATCCTCAAAGATAGTCTCGTCTTCAGGATCATAGGCCACATCATCTTCCCCAAAGGTTGATGGTGCAGGGCCATTTGCCTTAATTTGTAATATGCTATGTGGAGCAACCATTCCATATCCCATTGCTGGATCATACTCGTCCTCTGGGTCATATGGTTGGTCAAATTCATTTTCCTCCTCCTCTATCTCTTTGACTTTGGATTTCTGTCCATACTGTTGGACTATTGGATCCACCATTGGGCCAGGCACTTGAGGGGGCACTGGGAGCTTCAAAGCACCTACTGTGGTTGTTGTAGAGTTGCCATCAGTGGGGATCATAGAGTCAGTTGGCTTATTCCCAAACAAAGTCTTCAAGATAGTCTGAAGGGGAGTGTTATCACTGGATGTGGTGGTGGGATTCTTGTCAGAGAGGGTATTTGAGGTGGACTGAGTGGCAGCAACAGGGTTTGAGGTAGAAACAGGAGGGGTTGCTCTGATGGAAGTCAACAGAGATGGTATGGTAATTGAGCCAGAGGAAGACGAGTCTGATGGTGATCCAGTGGAAGGAGGGGAACCAGGAGGAGTGGCACTGACAGGGGTCTCTGGATCATAGGGTTGGAATATCTCCAGTTTGTCTGAACCATAGAGGACCGGGGGTTTCGGGATCCACATGGGGTCTTTGGACATATGAACTTTGGGTCTCTTCTCTTCAACTTCCTGTTGGAAGCCTCCTGGACGCTTTGGTTTCTGGATAACTGCCAGTCCCAGAAGGAGATTGGGGCGGTTCTTTTCAAGCCCTATGAAATAAAGAAAAGTTAAGATAAATAAATCATTAAAACATATCTAAATTAAATACTGAGGAAAAGCTCAGCCTTGTTCCAGTGTCTCGTTTCCTAACTGTTGAGTTGCCATTTTTTGTCATTATAAATAAGAATATGTTCTAAAATAGCTTGCTTTATTAAAGAAAGGTTAAATGTACAAATTAACCAAATAGACAAATAAGTGACAGGTAGCTCAACTAAATCATACACAAAAAGCTTAGCATGCTAGTGTAACTGATGGTCACTGGCTGCAGGCAGGTACTCTGTGTTCAGCACACAACACCTCCTTGAACTGGCTCAAATCGCAAATCCTCTGCTCACCAGCACCATATCAGCAGGAAAACCCCAGTCTCAGTTTCATCCAATTTGCCACTTGAAAACGATCCAATTCAAATGGCAAATGAGATATAATATGCAGTATCAACTATCCTACTATAAAATGAGGAAAACTCTGTCAGTCTGTCTGTCCGCATCCATTTTTCTCCTCAATGGGTTTGCCAATCAATCTGAAACTGCATATGGACATTGAGCATTGGCATTGGCAGGGACTGACGAAGCAGATTTGTCAATTTCCCCAAATTTAAGCTGTTTATGAGTATTTTTGTCAAGTCTGCGCGAAGTTGTGGTGCGCGCATCCCCGGAAGTCTGCACGTAGTTGTGGCGCGCGCATCCCCGGGTATGGACTAGTATACCTAATTGTAGGTGCAGTGTAACTGTAATGCAAATCCAGTGTAGGCGAACGTAGATCTGAACAATGCTGAGAGTGGATGTAGAGGGGCTGGTATAGAGGGACCTGTTACTGTTGAGCCTTCTGGAGTTGTTGTGGGCCTAATTCAACAAAACATTTGTAATGGGATGTCCCCCCTGATAACCCCAATGACATAACCATGACCCTTTCTTCCAACATCCAAACCATGTTTTTACATAGGCACTCACCCTAGTCAAATAATGCAAAGGATTATTACATCAGATCTTGTGTACTGGTAAATATAAGCACAAGTCGAAGCATTGTCACACCTGGTCCTTCAAGAGGTTGCAATTTGGATGGGATGGCTTCCTTTGCACTGAGTGGAACAAGGTATATGTCCTTGATACTACGGCTGCTATTGGCCACCACACCAAAACGCCCTCTGCTGCTGAAGTAGGAAAACAGGGAGACATAGGCCACCTCTTCCTCCTCTGTTGCAGGGTGAAACCGGATCACACACAACTCCTAAGAAACAAAAAGGAATAATTGGAATAAACATGCTTAGAATCTACTTAGTATATTTTTTATATTGCTGTAAGAGACACAAAGGGCAATATATACTTGCCTTTGTAACAGATGTCTTTAGTCTCGCAACATAGTCCCACACTGTTTGAGGCATGATTCGTCCTCCAATTTGTATGGTATCAGGTAGGTCCTAAGCACGAGGAAAAAAAGT
The DNA here is from genome assembly GCA_900302605.1 of Rondeletia loricata. NCBI lineage: Eukaryota > Metazoa > Chordata > Actinopteri > Beryciformes > Rondeletiidae > Rondeletia > Rondeletia loricata. Next base: position 7,355 of record OMLI01059556.1, read on the forward strand.
TATTCAAGTCTTTACCAATTTACTTCCTACCAAAATTAGTGACACTCTTTTGATAGCACTGTGTGAAAATGGCATCATTGTGCAATGCAATACCGCTTTAAGATTTTCAGCAGATCCTGAAACCAGATATCCCTTGGTGACAAACTTGGCTACACTGAGCATGTTTAGGAAGCCTTTCCACAATATGTCTTGCTTGGCCAGGAATTGGGCAGTCTCACCATCAGCTGGGGAATGAGAAATCCTGAAATCCAAACCACAACAGCACCATAACAATCACATCCACACACATGGTGATTTGCAAAACAATTTGTATATTACCTAAATAACGATTAAAAAAAATAAAAAAGTCCACACCACAAAATAAAGAAAATAAATAATATAATATAATATAATATAATATAATATGTTTTCCTATGGACTTTATACTTCCACTGTTTTTTTAAATACCTTGAAGATGTACCATAGAGTCTGGGATCTGCTGAAGAGGATGGCTTCATTAAGATAGATTTAGGTAACGCTGACACTGGTGGCAGTGAGGGAGGTGGTGGCAAGGGCAGGGTAGAGCTAGTCTCTTTGAGAGGGGTATAAGGGGCTGGTTGATTCTGGGCTGTATTACTGGGACCAGAGGTGCCACTAGACAAAGCAGAGGACCTGCTTGCCGCAGTGCGAGGGTCACGCCTTGTGATGGTTACTGTGGAGACAGCTGGAATCACAACTGGTGTATATGCTCTCATGGGTGTCTTAGCTTTAGGGGTGTCTGGAGTTGGGGACGCAGGGGACTCCATGACAGGAGAAGCAGGAGACTCTAAAATAGGGGAGGCTGGAGAATCCATTATGGGGGATGCAGGAGATTCCATAGTGGACAAGGCTGGAGAATCAATGGTGAGGCGGGATGAAGGTTCCATTAGGGGAGATGTTGGAGAATCCATGTCAGGCGAGTCAGGGGGTGCCCGCAGAGGGGAGTCATCTCCTGCACAGCCTCTCCATGAGGGTTCCGCAGGGCTAGTGTAGGACTGGCCATATTCACGCTTATCTCTTGATTCAGAAACCTTGGGTTTCTTATGTACGGGTTCCTCCTCCTCCTCAGCTGGTAACTGACCTAGGGGCAGATATTAAAATCTATTCTGAGGAACTAAAAATAACAATGAGTGACAATAATGTTCGTTAGGTATTGTGCAGCTATTGTCAAAAGTGTTCTCCATTTACCTGTGCATATCTTGCATTTCAGGTCAAAGAGGTGAGTTTTGTGCTCTGATGTTGTGTCCTGTAGCATACAGTTGAGAATATCTGGTACAGAGCTGTTCTGGCTTGGCTGGTTTGGTCTGGTCTTGAGAGCAGGAGGAAGACTTCTCTTCTGTTCCTGAGGAGCAACAGACACAGACACAAAAATACACAAACAACAAGACTTAATTGATTAACTCAGCATATTTGCAAAATATATCAAAACATCCATGGCATTTCATGACAATTGAGCCAGTATGCCATGATTGTAGCACTGACAGAAAATTCTGGAGCAGTAGACAATATTATGATCAGATAGTAATTATAATTCCATCCATTTACTGCACATGAGGGAGATACACACCGTGTTTCTATCAGACCTAGCGGGATTCAAACTGGGCAAATCAACCTTCACTGCTTCAGGCTTCTGCAGTAAACTTGGCGCTTTAGCAGCTGCGTCCTTAACCTAGATTACGGTACACACAAGCAAGGGAAAAAGACCATCACATCTGACACAAACACAGCTTGACCCTACTGAGACCTGATAACAAGGTGAAGCGTAATATCTGATTTTCTCTTTGCTGTGGTGTTCTACAACTGCTACACTATACCTCAGTCGTTTCCTTTATGCTTGGTTCAGGCACCTTGGTGGCCTGCATATCCTTCTGGCTCATCCTGGCCAGCCTGAAAGGACTGATCTCTCCATGTACAACCCGATACAACAAGCCCTGGAGAGGACCCATAATCGGATTGTCAAGTTTGTTAAAGGGAATACATTTGAGTTACCCCTATAAAAAATACTTTCAAGAATTTCTACAATATTGAGTCTAATATTCAAATGAGGGGGGAAGAACAGAGAAAATCACAGAACAGAAACTGGTTTTTGTCAAGTGTCAACAAACCTTGTTTCTGGGGTCTTTCAGGTTGAACATTATAGTTCTGTACTTGTTCATGTATTTGCTGTCTGTGTTGCGAAATATGTCGAACATCTCCATCTCAATGCTTGTGACAAGCTTTCCAACTTCACTCTCAGACATCTCCAAATCCTCACAATCACACACCCTTGGCAAATGAAAAAGCAATTAGTCAACTATTTTGTTATGCTTTAACTGTTTACAAGTATGAAGATGTATAAACACAATAATTAAAATGCAATGGTATTCACCTGTAATTCACCATATGTAATCTAATACCTGCACCCTTTAGACCCAGCCCCCGATTGGTTTCTTACGTAAGAGTTGTAATATGCACCAGCGCCTTAACAGATTATAGCTGCAATTTTGACACTTATGAACCTCCAATGTGCATTCTTTTTTTTGTTGTAGGAAAGAATAATTTTGTTATCTTACATAAGTTTAGTTTGTTTTCAAGGTGCAGCTGTCAAATTATATGTTACTGGACTCACTGTGCATTGATGAACATAATCCCTGGTCCTCTGAAGGAATTAAGGATAACTAAGAATTTATTCATGGGTTTATGATATTTTGCCCATATTGCTACCTAAATGTACATACTTTAATGTACAATTACAATGTCTCACAAAATACAAAATTACCAATTACTTTTCACACATAGCGGTATTGAAAGTCCTTTTGCCACTTCAGTGCAAGTATCCTGAAAATGTAATTTTCAAAAAATGCTATTGAATAATAGGTGAGTGATATACCATTCTGCTCTGTCATGAATTACACACTGTAATGCAAAATAGCTTAGAAATGCATAGTAATGAATTTATGGTGTACCTAATGTTGTGTTCCTGTCTTACGTAGGTTTAAGTATATTTATTACATGCTTATCAAACCATAATGCAAGTTGTTTTCATGTGTTTGAAAGTAATGTGCACCCATTCACTATTTTGGCCCCCACCATCATCAATATTACCACTTCCTTGTTTAATAAAGTTACAAAAGGCATTTACAAGTCAAATTCATCACGAGAGTACAATATGTGAATATGCCTAAACTTTGTATAGTCAAAAATCCCAGATTGAGGGTTTCATGTAAGCCTGTAAAACAGTTCTCACCTTTTGAACAGGATGCTGGTGAGGGAGCGCTGGATGCTCTGCCTGACCTGATTATTGGGCTGAGAGGGTCTGGAGGAAGGAGCAATGGGCGCTGGGGACACAGGCAGATTCCGGGTTTCATTCAGCAGCGTGGGGGCTGAGGAGGGCTTCAAGCCTGATGCCGAGGCTGGCACATGGCTGGGTGGAGGTCGAGGTCCAGGCTGCTTCTTGGGTATGACAAAAGAGGTCTTGGTAACCCTAAGGGCCCCTGTTTCATGATGTCTGGAGGCTGAGGTGCTTGGGGCCTCTGGGGCTGGAGACGGACTAGATTTTGCAGGGGTGGCTGGTATAGAGGGAGCTGAGTCCAGAGACTGTTTCTTTGAGACACCACCACTGTTTAATGACTTCTTTGCTTTTCCCTGAGTGTTGCCCTGAAGTGGGGACGGCTCAGTGTCAGGCCCAGAAGAGGGAGAAGCATCTGTAGAGGGGTCCTCTGGAGACTGGTTTAGAGGAGTTACAGCCTCACTGTCAGCCTCTACCTGTTTACTGTCCTCATCGGCTGTTAGAAAACAGAACAGTATGTAAATCACTAGAAAGTTTAACAAAAATAAATAAATAAATAAGTAAAACATAAATGTATATTAATTAAGGTTATTTAATTAAAACTGCAATCCATAATCTAAAAAAGAATGTGTGTGTGCGTGTCCAGTCTGAGGTGTGAGCGGCAGTCGTGACAACAAGGCCCGGATCTAGCACTACCAACAACAGGAGTGGAAGACTGGACCTTTACCCTCTACCTGGACATATTATAGGCCTATAATAAAATGTTTTGTTGAATACAATTGGTTGCCTTGTATATTTTGTACTGTTGACCAAACTTCTTTCTTGGCTTAATTGAGCAGTATGATTGATATTTAGATTAGATTAGATTCAACTGTATTGTCATTGCACAGACTAGAAGTACTGAGACAACGAAATACCATTTAGCATCTAACCAGAAGTGCAAAAGAAGCAGTAAAGAGCAGTGCAGTGTAATGTACATATGTATAATATATAAATAGAATAAACAGTAAAGGTAGGTACGAATGTGCTAAGATATATACAGTATGAACATTATTAACAGTATGAAAAGAGTGGTATGAATACGCTAAGATATATACAGTGTGAACACTAGTAACAGTATGGGCAGTATGAAATGTAGCGTTTAAGTTACAGTCATGGACGTATTATAAGAGCTCTTATAATACATCAATGGTTACAGTATGAAATGTAAATGCAAGGAAATGCAGAGTAATAACAGCTTGAGGTATGATAATATTAATTGCATTTCCATATTCACTTTGTGCATGTATATGTGAATGTCTTAACATAAGATAACATTAGGATGAGTATTTATGATCATAGAAGCACAAGAAAAATATTATGAATGCATACATACTGTAAATGTTACAGTATGTATGCATTAATATTTTTCGTAACTGTTCCCTACGTTGTGGGAACAGTCC